>WURT03018297.1:0-15968 GCA_009936505.3 Holothuria glaberrima | reverse complement strand
AGGGTTAGAAAAATGGAAATTTTAGTGTACAAGTCAATGTAACTGTCGCCCTAATGTGCTATCCACGCTTATTATTATCATTATTATTGTTATCCCTCAAAAAGTTCATACAGGTTTTATGCATCATGTAAGATACTCGACGAGTATATCAAAAATATCCATTAGAAGGGTTTTTATCAAGCATTAATATCTGGTAAATGTGTTCACTAACTTCTTGCTCTGTACTTTATGTTTCATTACACTCGTTTATCACTTTCTCATTTACCAACATATGCTTATTTACGTATATTCGTTAGCATTCAACAGCATCAGTTAAGGTGCGTTCACACCAAAACCGAAATCTGCTGCCTTTTGCAGGCGGACGCGAAAATTTTTTTCCTACAACAAATAGAGGCAATTTTATTTTAGTAAAACTTTAGAAAATCGCCCCAATCTGTTGTGAGATAACAAATCTCGCGTCCCGCCCGCAAAACGCAGCAGATTTCGGTGTTGGTGTGAACGCAACTTAACACTTACATATCGATTCTTAAAACTTTGCTGCCAGACTTTGCAGACCGACTGCGTGGTCAAGTGTTTAGAGCATCCGACTTGCAGCTGGAAGGTCGGGGGTTCGAATCCTGGCCGGGTCATACCAAAGACTTTAAAAATGAAACCTACTGCCATTGTGTTCGGTTCTCAGCATAAGCAATGGAGTAGGGAAAACAAGCCAGTGAGCCACAACTGAAAAAAAGTCCGTGGTTGGCCCGACTTAAACCAAATGGTTAGAAACTGAGCCGTAAAACCTAATCTTACTAAGTCAGACTTTGCATAATTTTTAATGTGACGTAGCAAAGCCTCGTAGTATCAAAAGCAAAACAATTGTGTGTAGGTGATGAAGTTCATTTTCCCCCAACATCTGTCACAAATAAGACGTTAGAATTGCAACTTGTAATCTTGACAAATTTATTGGGATTTCATAATATTTTACACCTCTCAATTAAAGTAATTCAAGCTGTGAAGATTAATGTGTTATCTCGAGAAACGATCAAGGCAATCCTGGGAAAACGTGTGCAAAAACACACAACAAAACCTACTTGTATTTTCTTTAACACACCAAAGACTTTTTCCTGACTTACAGAACACGCTACATTGCGCCAGATTGCGTCGTCTTTAATCTGAGTTTAAAAAGCCAGCGTTAGCGGTTTCATCACATGTTTACTTCAAGTGAAGGCTAAAAGCACTTGATGGATTTGTGTCTCACCCAAAACAAAAAAACAGCTTTTGGTAGATCATACCGTAAAAAACACAAAATTAAGCAAACATGTTTCAGATTTATTCAGTTGGATATATGGTGAAAGCGTTATGCAAACAGGCAGGTCTTAGCCCCATTTTAAGTATGTTTTTCAAACCACCCAGGGATATAATGGTCTTGAGTCTAGATTTATGAGGTCTATTAACTTTGGGGAGATTATTTTTTTTTTAATTTTTACTTTAAATTTTTGAAAGACGAATCTTCATAAAGCGAGTCGATTTAAGAAAGATATACAACAATCGACAACAGTAGAAATTAAATGGACTTCCTGTGATTTTGTTTCTTTAAATATCATTTCCGATAGCACTCAGAGGATTGGTAAATAAAAATGCAAATAGAACAAAGACTTTAATCTAAAATCACATATTTGCATTTGCTTCATAACTTACTCGTTCTGTAAATAGAAAACGTAGATAACAGAGATGTACCCAACTGTGAAAACAGTCCATCTCTCACGATTTGTATTGAAGAAAAGGTTTAATTACCATTTTTTTTTTTTTTTTGGATATGCATATGAGGAAGAAAAATACATTCCAGTGACATATTTACACAATACCCATATGAGATTCTCAAGATATAAGAAGAAGAAGTTACTTCATTTATAGTATAAAACTGAACTTAAAAGCGTATAGACGTGTTGGGAAATGTATACACCCAGTGCATCATGGGATGGGTTTCGGCTACTAACCTTCGGGGAAGTTGTCGATTATGTATACTCTTTCGGACGTACACATTTCATTATTATTACAAGCACATGCAGTGTTGGGCAGGCGTAATACACGTTCGCCGGGCGGTCAAGTGAATAATGCGCTTGGGCACATGGACGAAAAGGTTGCAATGGTACACTTGACCTTGTTACCACACCGGAAGTTTTGAATTGCTCATCTCGTCTATTCTGGGGATAAAATTTGATGTTCAATTGTCTTCTGAAAATGAAGACAAATCTTTTGAGGGAGGAACTGAACACCCCATCTCAATGGCATTCTTCCGCTTTTTGGGGTACTAATGTTTGAAGAAAGAAAAAACAAGTTTTACTTAGTTTTGCAGTGCATGATGATAATTTGTTATGTCATCTAGCAAAATGTTTATACATAGCTCTTACATTTCTTTAAAATGGTCGGGCAATATTAATGACTTTGTTCGCTACATGCTATAGAAGTGAAAGAAAAATATTCCAAAATTTCAACAGTATTCAATTTTGAGGATTAAGAAGTATTCAATTATAAAGAATAACAAAAGCAAAACAGAACATACGTAGGCAATTTGCCCTCTTTTCTTGAAAATGCAACATATCTTCAAAAGAGGTATCTTGAGTTAGGATTAGGGTGCTGTCATCGTGTGTAGACGGCATGTACTGCATTCTCCCTTTCCTTTCATGTAGGACATCTTCGAAATACCACCAGGGAATGCCTTTAAAGGTATTGTCTGGTGTCATTTTGTAGGGAAACAGAAAACTTTCATTACTTGTCATCCAAACTCCACACCAAAATTCCATTTTTGACTCAGGAAATACTTTCTTGAAGATTGGTTATTTTTGTCCAGAAATACCTCAAGGTTTCATGAGGGTCATAGATGCAAAATGGGCAAATTGCCTCAAATTCCTTTTTATTATTCTTCATAATGGAATACCTCATCTGCCCTTAAAATGATACTGTTGTAATATTTAAATAATTTCCGTGAAAATATAGTGTAAAACTGTTCCACACTTATGTTACAGCATACAAAGTTATGGAATATATAAATAAAGTGGTGTCAACATTATAAAGAAAAATAAAAGCTTTGTCTAAACGATTTGTTCAGATGTCATCACAGTCTCCATAATTCATGGCGGAAGCTGAAAATAGCATTTCTCCACAAATTGGTATCTTTCAGATGCAATGTGCTATTGAGAGAGGGTTTTCAATGCCTAACACGGAAACTTTTTCCTGAATTTTTGAAAATTTCAAACCTGATCACCATGCAGAATAATGGTTTTAAAGCAAACCCAGTGTACCCCGAGAAGCGAACTCTGTTCAACCCCCTCTTCCTTTCCCAAACAAGCTGAACAACAACTATACCGTGCCGTAGGCAGGTAGACAAGACGATGTGACGTCATACCACTCCGTGTGCTTCGCTTACTTCGGTTTTCCAATGTATACATTTTTTGACATCGAGGAAAGGACGGAGGAATGAGACATGTAAAATTTTCATGACTTTCATTTGTTTACATTAGCAAACATTGAGGTTACAAAGGAGACATTGGTCGTAAAGTTGAAAGTAACACAAAACAGTGTTGGCTAATGTAAGGTAATGATGTCACACGTGCTTGTCTCGAGTTCATTATGAGATGAAAATGCAATAACTTTACCTGTTAAGATCTTGGCAACCATAAAAACGAGATGAATGCAAATTTCACGAGAATGTTTAGGTTACTATTACTTTTCTAGCAAATGAAAGTGAAATTTAAGCCTAAACCTTCTTTTCAGTGAAAAGTAAAAGCAAAAGCCCACAGTCAGTTTGAACATTCGTAAGTAGACCCCACAAAGAACTTATGCAACTTTTGTTTCCCTCATATGAGGCCCATCATAACTTCCACACAACTATATTATACCAGAAGTGATTCCAGTAAGTATCTTGAATGATCTAATAACCCTTTAAACACCGAATTTTACAATACATTTCGTTCTTGATTTAGAATACCGTGGAATGGAATTAAAGATGATGTGCATGAATGCAATTAAACTTATTGATCATTTATTTTAAGTATACGTGTCATTTACTTCAAGGCAGTCCCCCCCCCCCAATTTGCTTCGAAAAATCAGCAAACTCTTGCAAATCTCCTCTTGTTGCATTACAATCAACGACGTTTTTTAAACATAACTATTACAAACACTGTAGAGAAAGTAAGGAGAAATTCTCCTTGAATTTGACAATTCTCTACCAAAAATATTGTCACATGGTAACAATAGGCCGTTCATGAAGTAGAATGACGGGGCATATTAACTCTAATTGGGGTGACTGCATTTTCCCTTTAAACTTCGGTGTTAGATATAAACTGATTCAAAAACCCGAAGCCAACAAGCTGTTAAAGGTCGGCGAACATGTAACCTAAATAGTAGCCTACGTAGCAAACTGTACGATTCCTTGTTCAGTGGTGGTTTGGGAAGCTGAGGAGCTGAGCAAACAGAGTCCGCTCCGCGGGGTACATAAATAGCTGAAATGTAACCTAAATAGCTGTCATGCTCAACAGTAATAGATTGAAATACACTGATGAAAAAATTCTTTGAACTTTCCGAATATCTTTGACCGCACTCAAGATATACCTCTTCAAACTTTCACCATTTCTGAAATTTCTCATTTTACTTTGCAGAAAATGTGATGTGGAGAATTACATGTAGAGGGTGTTTTTTTTCTTCCTAATCCTTATCAGTTGCCCTCTTAATTTTTTACCAGCTAGTTTTTTTTTTTTTTTTTGACATTTTCGAGGTAGTCAACAGTTTCTTCCAAAATAAACCTGTCCGAGCATGCCAATATTACAACTACTCGTGGGGTTCAGGTTAAAAAGGAATAATAGAAGTCGTAACTATGCATATGAGCAAGTTTGCATATGTAGCTCATTTTTATTCCCGATGTAAGTGCAAAAGCAGTAGTTGTCTAACAAATGCTCGAAATTTGATGGATACTGATGGAAATTGCAACATTTTTTGACGCTGTTGACGTTGTTTACATCAAAAAGAGAGGAAAGAAAACAGGTTTAGCATTTTTAGGTAAACAGACTTCTTTCTTCAAATCGTCCCCGGCTTCTGGAGCATTTAAATCTAATTGATCAATTTAATTTTTTTCAAAACGTTTATCTGTTGCTAGGGTAGCTTTATAGCATTACCTAATAGGCTTAACCTATTAGAAGTGTTTTTCAAATCCAAGTTGCCTCTTCGCTTTTCTTACCTACACAAACTGTGAAACGTTTTTCTTTTGTTTTTTCAGAGGTCCCCTTCCCTGGAAAAAAATATTACGGTGAATAGATTCCATCCAAGCTTATTTATATTAACAAACTTATTCAGTACTATGCAGTATAGTACGCCCTTGCTATGTAACCAGTAAAAGATTGCTATATCAGACGTAAGTCAAACTGTCTGTAAGAAGTGACGTAGCTATCATTGAGCGTGATTTCATGCGAAAGATAAATAGGTTTTTTTTTTAAGGATGCCGGGTTTTGAATGTAAAATGTTTGGTTCTTATAGATGCAACGTTCATTCCTGTCAAATTTGTCTGGGTGGATCCAGCCCTCCCACGAAATCTCAGGGCCCCCAGCAGTCCCACTAATGATCGGAGATAGGTTGAAAGAATATCAGCGGAACGTACACCAGCCCTCCCATTTGGAAATCCAACACCCCTTCAGCCCCCCCCCCCTCATAGAAAACTCTGGCTGCGCCACTGTCTGTTAGGACTATTCACTCTCATAAAATTCACCCCGAGAATGCTCTTTACCAGGATTCAAATTTTGTTGTTTCAGAGGGCTCTTTTTACATGTTTTCAAAAAAAAAATCCCATATTTGGCTTCCCTAGTCATTAAAAGAATTTTTTTTGTGAAAAAGTGTTGGGGAAAGTGCCGTTAAAACAATATTTACGCGTGAAAAAAGTAAAAGCCAAAGTGGTGAAATGCATTTCCAGTTTCCTTTTTGAATTTTTGTCTGTTTCCACAGTGACTGCTTTTGATGTCTTTGTTGAAAATTTTTTTTGGAGGGAGAGGGAGAACCATTTTCGTAAATGTGACAATTTAATGCTCCCGTCGATATCTTTCCCCGCATTTTGACGGGTTCAAGGGCAAAACGCTCGTTGAACCTGTGTACTTTGAATTCGAACCTTGCACTCCAAGCTAATCATGACGTTACGAGAATGACCTTGTTACTCTCTTATAGCTAACCGTATTTTGGACTACTTGGGAAGTCCATTTTGTGGACATATACTAGACCAAAGAGATGTTACTAAAAGGGAAAATGCAGACCCCCCCCCCCATTTGAAAGAGTGTGCCCCGTCATCCTAGTACAGGAATGGCTCTTATCAACTATGTGACAATATGTTTGTTACTCACTCATTTGTTATATTCATGCAGAAAAATTCCTTGGTTTAACATTAATATTCAATGTTTGTATACAGAAACATAATGAGAGATACTTGTGAGCCAAATAAGAGATTTGTAAGATTTGGATAATTTTTGAAAATAACCTTGGGGCGACTGCAAAATCCCTTTAAAACTCTGGCAAGCTATATGTTCTTCTTATACTGTACATCCATTTAAGCTTTGACCCAAACAGTCTGATGATTGCGCTTCCCTTACCTATGGCTCGCCTTTTGTCCAGTTTCACCATTTAAGCTTATTTTCTACATTCCTGCAAAAAGGAAACTATAAACTATATGCTGCATCAATTATCACTCCAAAAACACACTCGTAAAATGAAACAGAGTCGTGGTCATGGATTAAGCAACCATTGTCTGGTTGAAAATAGCAACGATATCCTTGTATAAGGTATCATTTTTCCTCTTAAAGGGAAACTGCATCCCCCCTTTGAATAAGTGTACCCCATCATCCTATTCAGGAATGACTCCTGTCAATCATGTGGCAGTATTTTTGTTATTTATTTGCTTAATGCATGCAGAATAACTCCTTGGTTTACCTGCAATATCCAATGTTTTAATATAGACACATAAGGGAAGATACTTGTGAGCGAAATAAGAGGAGATTTGTAAGATAATTCCATGGTAAGGTTTATCAGATATTTGAAAGTAAACTTGGTGGGACTTCTTTCCCCTTTAAGTTAAGCACTGGTAAAAATCTTCATCAAAGATCAAGAGTTTACTGATTAAATTGTACCGGTATTTTTTTGTTTTGCATGATGTGAACCAGAAAATCGTTGGAATCCGCAACCATGCAGTATCCTGGCAAAAATGAACTCCGGGAATTTGCAAAGTGTATAGCCAGATAGCTGCAATGTATATATTAGTGATATTCACAGAGCTTATCGAAAGATTGATGTAAAGCATAGGTTCTCAAGCAGCAGCCCGCGACTTACATTAAAAAGGCCAGTGGCACGGATTCTAGGAGCCTCAATTTTAATAAAGAAACATGCTATCTTACGACGTTTTGGCTATTACTATAGTAACTTTAATGTAAATCTCAAGTAACAGTGGCCCTAGGCCAGCAACACCTGAGAAACCCTGATGCAGAAGAACCAAGAAATAAGTTAAGCTTATCCAGTTTGGCCCTTTTCATTTCAGATACAACGAAATCCAACGACAGTTGACTTGTGATGAACTCAAAGATATTTTGCAGCATTACGTTATAAGATTTAATTATGTAAGTGTACTAAGCAGGGTATCTTATATCATCTTGCTTCCGCCACAGGTCCTTGACTTTGAGAGTCAACATTGAGCAGGGAGCGGTCGAAAGGTCACTTTTATACGTCGGAACACACATGTTTACCACAGATCTGATACCTGTAAATCCTTGTCTTCCTTTATGCATTTGTTCAAAACGGATAAACGCATCACTTACTGATCGTGCTATTGACCAATTCCCCGGATGTTAGCAGCGTTCAACATGTATGGTATTTAAATTTATAACTGCATGTTTTATCTTCCCAACCAGTGTTAAAATAATTGTAGGACGATGTTCTTAAAAATTGGATGATCGTGAAGACGGGCCTCCAAACAAGATTCATACACAGCACCATCCTCGTGAATTAGGGATTTGGAAGATATAAGACAAATCCACACATTACACCCACAATGCACGTTCCACACTTAGTGTAGGTGTAAGTAGACATACCACAAAAAAGCCTATTGTTAAGAAAATGAATATTTTTAACTCGTAAATACAAGGAAAGTAGAAGGAATTTACAGAGGGTGGCAAATTTCTTTTCTCGGAATGATGAATCATGTTTATTTTTGATACTTAATGGTTAATTGTTCTAACTTCTCAACTCAGATGTTTATTAATTGCTTATCTTAAATAGAACAAGAAAATGAGTGGTGATACGAGGTAAATCTGTTCACTTGTGTTTTAGTTATTGTAAATGTTCCCCGAGTTGATGCAGTGTCCTATTTTAAACCATGTGAAATCAAACAGGAAATCCGAATCTTCCAAATATTTCGTCCTTATGATTAAACAGGGAGGCGTCGCTGATCGATATTTTCAAAAAGGGGTTTCAAAGGTGAACACAAGACTTCTTAAGGCCATAAAAATGGTATGGTATAGTCCTCACAAGTGTGTTGAATTGCAGTGAAAGGAAAATAGCCATTAGCCTTACAAACAGTTAAAGGGAGAAGGCAGTCGTCCCAAGTTTATTTTCAAAAATTTTCTAAATCTTACAGATCTCCTCTTATTTCTCTCACAAGTATTTTTTGTATTGTTTCCTGATAAAATCATTGAATATTGAAGATGAAGCAAGGAGTTATTCTGCATAAATTTAAGAAATAAGTGACAAAAATATTGTCACATAATTGATATGAGCCATTTCTGAAGTAGTGTACCGGAGTACACTAACACAAATTGTGTGGACCACATTTTCCCTTTAATCGTAAACTTAAAGGACTACGTTCAATGGAGGTGAACACTATTACTCGAAAATTTAATGCAATAATGTAACAAATATGCCTGAAAAATAACAAAAATTTTGTCAGAAAGGAGCATTAAATCTGCAAGGGTGTGTGGGGAGGGGCAGATGTAGCCATTGAGTCCGCGACCCATACACCTCAGCAAGTAACCCTTATTCTTTAGTAGTTTTTACGTTACATTTAATAACTAACAATATTGTTGCAACTTTTTTTCACAATTTGCACCAGGTACCAGTGTATCAATACCATGCATACAAAATCAGTTTAGTAAAGCTGGAAAGTATCTCTGGAACTCAGATGGATGTATACTTTCTCTGGAAAGCTACCTTCATGCAAGAAACGATTACGATACCAAACCTTTAGCAGTTTGGAGCCTATCTACATCAAGACATGAATATTCATTACTCTTGCAGTCCGCTACACCCAATCCTCACATGATGTCATGCAAAATTTCAAGTCTCGAGACACTTCAACCCAAATCTTATTCCATGTTTCCTCCTTAACCCAGCCTTGTGACAGGATATCATGCATGATATGAATGTCTCGAGACGAGAATGTGACACATTACAAAACAAAATGTGAGGATTTGGTTGCCTGCTATTTGTAGGTAGTATCTTTAGAACTATAAGCCTGGTTTTAGACTACAATTAGCTTGATATTTGTCCGTCTGAAGAGCATGTGGTCATGATATGAGGTCCTTAGGGCTTTTTAAGTAGAATGGTCAAAATCGCCCCTGAAATATAATTGGTACCTTTAAACAGTTAAAGTATAATTTTAGTGACTTATTGGTGTTGATTCTTGGGTTGATGTAAATCACCGCATCTGAAGGGGCAGAAAGGCAGTATGCATCTTTCTGGTTAGTCAGCCTTTTGAACGCCTGAGGCGTCAAATGTTCAAATTCTGAACGCCTAGTGTTCAAATTTGAACGCTAGCGTTCAGAATTTGAACATTAGACTCGTCAGGCGTTCAAATAGGTAAGTGTTCAAATAGGCGTCAGGTGTTCAATAATGGAAAAACAAGTGTTCAAAAAACCGTCCGTGCGTTCAAAAATGAAGAAAAAGTGTTCAGAACCTTAACACAAGCGTTCAAAATATGCTTTGAACGCCAGGACGCATTCATTATCTGTTACATTTTGGTGTTCAAAAGTTGAACGCCTGAGTTCGCAGTGTGAGCAGTTAAGCTGACCTCATGTGCGGATTTATGGTGGGGCTGAGCCCTCCCCTCGCAGCGCCAAAAATGAAAGGAAAAAGGAAACGAAAAGAAAGAAAAGGGAAAGAAAGGAAAAAGAAAGAGAAGAAGAAAATTAAAAAAAAAATTCTAAAAACTTGGTCAAAATATAACCCTCTATAGGGGTTGCTTTAGAGCTTGCTTTAAGTTTTAATCGTCTCTTTGAAGGAGGTTGGCGAAGATATGGAGGACCACGAATTGCGAAAAAATATCTGAATGGATACGTAATGGTGCTTGTCTAGAGATGTATGGACGTAACCATAATGTGTGGACATGGCTAGCTGCATTAATTCAACTGTAGTAACAATTCGTTTTATACAGTGCACTTTTTTGGCAATCTTGGGGGGATGAGGCACCACGCAGGCTTCTAGAATGAACACATACGCGTAGACGGCTGCCACCTGGACGTGCCACCGTGCAGACTACTGTGCGTGGGCCAATTTAGCACATCTCTCGCAGGACAATTCCAATCTGTTTGGTGAAGAAAGTTGTCGGGAGTAAATGGGGTAAATGGGGGTTGGGTAAATGTCATGGGCGGAAATTGTCAGGGGGAACTGTCCCGGTGGGGTAATCTGAAGAAAATTGTAGGAATTACCGGGGGGTCGTATGGTCACGTAAATACATGTTTATATCAAGTGACATCTGATCGGGCTATCTACCTAGCATGTTTGTAGTTTTTTTTTTGTACATGTGTGTATATGAAGTGTAACTACTCAGGAACTAAGGGCTCATTTTCCTATTCGGTGCACGAACTCCTTGATTAATTGGTATCTGCAGCTATTTCTGTCTGTTCTGTTACGCTTACGAAGTTATTGGCACTTAAGTAAGAGAGTGCTCAATTAGTAAGAACAATTTTAAAGCAAAACATCCTACGAATTAGTCGGGGTCCTGTTACAGGTATGCATGTATAAATGTACAAAATTCAAAAGGATTGGAAATTCACAATCCAGATTTGAAGAATATTTTATCAAATCAAAAGGGAAATGGTCAGATTGAATCTGTTAGGTTTAACCGAGGATTCTAATATCAGCTTCCGGGATTGACTGATATTTGATCTGAAAGTAAGGGTAATATAACCGTGACTGTTCATAGGCTGTATAGGAAAAGACCATTTCAGATGTAGGATGGGTCACGACTTCGACAGTACCACTCAATCGCAAACAGTTGCATTTTAGCCCTTGGTTCTAATTAGATGTAAGTCAACCATTTATTGGAGGAAGATTGGGTTGAGAACTCACTGATAATGTGGCACCCTGTAGAATAGCCTATACTGAGAAGGAGAAAATTGATACGTGCGTGCAGTCACTTTATATACTACTGTTGGCAAAGTTGAAACATCACTCAGTTCAAATACTCCATTGCAGAGGAAAATACAACTGCGATAGACTGCGACGTTACAGGTTTTGTAAAATTTTCTAGTTTAAAATTTTCTTGCCTGACGAAGTTGATCTCAAACTTTTTGGAAAGGCTAATAACTCATTAAAATCGTACTGCCAAGTGTAGCTAAGTGGTGCTGTGGGTAAGTTTTGGGACGTAAGTCTGAAGACTCGTCCAAATTAAAGTATTTGATTATTTCCCTTCTTCGATAGAAATTTTCGCTGTACGGAGCCTAGAATCACTTACAACTGTGTTTTCTTGTGATCCGGGCATAGGCTTTAAAAATTTAGACTCGCAAGGTTTACGTCGTGTAACTTTAACGAGTGACAACCAACATCAAGAATCGTGACTAGCCTACTACTCCGGGTATTCGTCCGATTCAAAGCAAAACCATGCGACCCGCTATATGTGACTCCGCAATCAGTTCGTGCTTTCACCGAAAATTAAGACAAATTACCAAATTTGTATAATTTCTAGTAAAACATGTAGTCATCCCTCGGACTTTATGATAATATTTGGTAACAGGTATATAGCTAAAGGTTGTTTTCCTACACTATAAAAACAATGTTTACGTTTTTAACATTTTTCTACACTTTTCTGCCGTCTTTGTAAACACTCACTTGATACAACTTCCTGCTTGATCCGAGCAATACACAGTACCGTATAGCTGTATGAGACCTGACTGTGAAAAAGAAGTGAATGCCCTTCAGTCTGCAATGATCACTCATTTGATGATTTTTCATCACACTGAAGTAGATTTAAAAAGGATAAAAATGACCAGATGTTGCAATTGCATGTTCTTTCAACTTGGTAGCATCGCCCTTCTAAAATAAAATGGCTGGCCACAAGCAGCTGATCTGCTTTTTAAATTGAGAAAACGGGAAAGAACAATTTTGATAAGGTTAAAGTTAGGAGCGCACTCTCAGGCTCATAGTCATAGGGTGGGAGGTAAGGGGAGAGTGTGTAAAAGAGCAGAGTATACCCAACGTCCCCGACAGAAATTAAGTGCAAAATGTCTCCCTAGACAACCTACACTGTAAGTTAAGTCCCAGCAGTGTGGAATTTCCACTTGCCTATCATAGGAAAAACTGTTCCAAATCTGTTTAAATCCTAAAAAATGCATGCAATTTTTGAAGATGTACTAAAACACTTAACACGTTTAATTGCGATATATGTAGTCCTGAACTGCTTAACCTTTTTCAAGTGTTTAGTTTTAAACGTGTTTACATACGACAAACACACGTAACAAAACCTCAAAGTGATGCAAATCCTGTAGGTTACAAGTATCATAATTCAAAACCATGCATCATAATATCATTACAGAACACATTTCAAAGTAAAACTATCAGCATCATTATATCACAACTTTTCCTATCCCCTAAATATTTAAATCTTTTCCTTCTGAAGACAGAGACTCGACATATTGAAAAATGGAAAGATAATAAAATGTAGGAAGTCTAAAAAAGAGTCTCCGTTTTGAGCAGTACAAAATAATACTTAATTAATTATTGCGTAATCTATTCCAGTTTAAATGAAGTGAGTATGTTTTAATATTTTATACCCATTCAACGAGGAATCTAACAAGAAGGGAGTGAATCAATGGTTGTGTTAAAGTTTAACTTCTCTGGTTGGTATTTAGAAATGATTGACTTTAATACAACTTTACGTGTAGATAGAGTATCATTTGTTAAACGATAATTAGTTTTACAAGAAATTTGCTCTGAAGTAACTTATCCAGGCAATATAAAGAGAAATTATTCTTCATTCTCAAAGTAACGGTTTTTATAAAACGACTGTCGTTCACGTCTATACACCTGTGCGAGCATCGGAATGAATGGAAGCTAAGGGGACAAAATTTCTTAATCGAAATTGTGCTTTACACGTAGGCAATTTTGAAAGTTTTGGAAATTTAATGTAATCAGACAACAAGCATCACCATTTTACATAAAGCCAAACTGATCTATTGTCAATCGCCACCAAAATGTCATAACAGTATTTATTTCCATTCTAGTTAAAAACAAGGGATGAAATTTCCCCAGTACTCATGGCAGGTGACAATCAATTTTGTATTGACTTGCCACTGGCGATAAGTCTCATAAAAATTTGAAACCTTCGAGCAAGGACAGTAACAATATAGAATGTCAGATGAATTGATATTTCTTTTATTAGCAACATTTTTCAATTCCTTCACAATGTTTTGACATTTGTGCATACCTGACACACTTATAAGCTAGTAATATGTTTTATTTTCGATACTGCATTGTTGATATTTGCTTGAAAAAGATGAGGACAAAGACGGATCTTGTGGCACTGAAACAAACCCATTATTTCCTATTTTTGCTGACTTATATCTTAGCGAAACACAAAAGCTGTAACATGCACTGAATTGTTGTTTGTTTTTTATTTCTTTTATTCTCTAAACGTTGTCCGAACTGATCTTTGTCTAAACATGCCATTTTAATATGTTTACAAGATCCGTCACATTCGAATTCACACCAGGGGCGCAGATCGAGTTTAAAAAGTGTAGAGGCGGGGAGACAAACTACTAGTTTGCTGACTTGTTTCATCGCTCTGAAGGAGGTGTATTTATAAAGTGATCGTAAACACTAAGGGTGCTTGGACTGAAAACACAGGCTTACAAGGTGAAGGGGAGTTGGGGCAGCCCCCTAGAGCAAAAAGAAAGTCGATTTCAGCCCGGTAGCACTTTCATATTCAGGACATATTTATGAGTATCAGATTTAGCCACTTGCCTGCTAGCCGATTAAATATTGAATAGCCTTTAACTCCCTCAGGACATGCCCCCCCCCCGATCGACGCTCATGATTCACTCAGTAAAATCGTGGGCTAATGAGTGAGTTCGTTACCTCTGCACTCTCTGGAATCCTTACCTCCTTGAAAGAGTGAAAGCATGAAATATAGGCTAATTAAATGAACGGAATAGTTCTCTAAAAATAGTAACAAAAGATACTATGTTTATAAAACTACAATAGATTTGCATTGTAAGATAAATCGTTATGAAATGGATTGCTTCACTCCGTACTATAGCTATGGAGTGAACGCCAACAGAATATGTACATGATGTTTTCAACTCATGCCGAAAACGAAAGCGAAAAATATTGCTCCTCTTAAACCATGTCTCTAAATCTGTTGACAGCGAAATGTGGATACAACGTTTAAATTGTGACAAAGGAAAGGTGCAAACAAAAATTGCTACCAAACCATGGCATAATAGAACGAACCGCAACGTATTTACAACCAAAGCACTACAGAGAAACGTTTAAAAGCAGACGTCTTTACCATGAGCCATCTCATACTTCATACTAATTGAGGAAAAGCTAAAATTGCAAACCTGCTGAGTAGTCTTCTAACAGAAAATGACCTAAGATATCTGAGTAAGACGTTTTTCACTTTATCAAATGGAAATTGGATTTTTTCTAAATGATTGGAAGTGTTTAACTGTTGCAGATAAAAGGCATATTGCGACTACTCAAACAGTCAAACATAATTCGATCTTTCGCTTCCTCGTCATTTTGACTAAGATTATTTGTATCATTTGTTCTTTTCAAGTGAGAATGAAGCCACGCATGACAGACCCATGATGTAGAGGTCTGAAGGTCGAGAGGTTGGCCAGTTAAAGACAGACTTTTGTCACCCGAAAGTATATTTTTAGTGTGGGGGTATCAAACTTCTCAGATGGTAACTGCTCTTTGATTGACAGCAAAGTTTGAAAAATTCAACAGATGCAGAGAAGCTCACAATCCACACAATGCAGAGTGAGTGGTTTGCATTACACATTATAGCCTTGTATGCTCTCCAGGACATGTTAAGCAATAAAGTAGGTTTGTGTCTGCACTAGGAGGAGGTTCAGGCCCGTCACGGTAGCCAGACAAGGTACTGAAGGGGGCGAAATTGTCTCGGAGGCGTAAAATTTTTCAGGCGCCAAATGTGTAAAAAAGTATTAAGTCAATGGCAACTTGAAACTTTCTGGAGGGTGAAAAAATTTCAAGGGGCTTCGCCAGCCTGCCCCCACCCTTTGGCTAAGGGCCTGAGGGGATTTATACGTAGTTATGGGAGAAACTACAAGTTGGTTAGTTGGGAGAATTGGAACTGTCTGGAATGACGAGATTTGTTTTTTAAGTTCGTTGTCCTTTTGGAGACGTAGCTCCTTTCGGGAACAGAACTCCTTCAGGAGTAACGTTTGGTTTCGCCCTTCGACTCTTTGGCAGAGAGTCGACGAGACTTTGGAAAATGTAACTCGTAATTCAGTTATGAGAAATAAAAGGATGAGAAAAATATAATGATCATTCCGATTTCATATCGAGTGGCCCACATTCATAATAACTTGAAATAGGTGAGCCAGTATGTGATACTCTTATATCAGACCACTATATGCTGCAGTTTAAGGTACGTGTGCCTAAACCAGATGTTCACCGAGAAACTGTCCGTTTCAGAAAGTTGAAAGACATTGACATGGTTCAAT
>WURT03018286.1:0-15971 GCA_009936505.3 Holothuria glaberrima | reverse complement strand
GAGGGCCACCATTGATTGGTGTGTACTTTACGAAGAAATTTTTCAGAAAAATGCCTGTCCAGTAGTGGCGTGCTCACAGGCCATGCAGTATGTTGTGTGATCGCTGGCCTGGTGGAGGGGTATAAGAGGAGGGGTGTTCCCCTCCCCTTTAGAAATTTTTAAAAAACTGGGTGACCTCTACATGCAATCTGGTGCCATATGTGCTACCTTTTAGAGTTAAACTTGTATTAAAAAAATTGACGTATTTTTAAGAACTAAAAAAAAGATTGGCATCAGCTATGAAACATCCTTACGTGTAACCTGGTGCAACATATGCTACCTTTTGAAGCAAAACTTGTTTCAAAAATTTTACGTACTTTTAGGAACTAAATAAACTCGGCATCAGTGAGAGGGGCGTGGCCCAATGGCCTCCCCCGAGTACGCTGATGCTGCCCAGATTGCCAGAAATTGCACTCCACATGGCTAACATGTAACTTCATCTATTTTTATTTTCTTCACTGAGTGAAGTAGTTTAGTACTTTCCCCTATCCTGTCAGCATAAAATTGGGCATTGTTTACACGTTTGAAAACAAAATTTCCCGAAAAAGAGGCCATACTGGGGGGCTAAACGAGCTGAGTGGTATGGCCCACCCAGTATGTATGTTAAAAAAAGGTCCTGCAGCAAGTTTTCCTTAAAAAAATAGGCACATTGTAAAAAGTCTAGAAAGAGGTTAAGTGTTCTGATTTCCGAATACAGTCAGTGGTATTATCTAAGCGGAGCCCCACGATCAGTCGGCGCGGAGAGTCAAAATTTTGGCCAAAAATACCCCCATATCACTGGAAATGGCCCTTTTCAGGCTTTGCAACTGACACTATGGCAGCTGTCAGAAGTGTTTCCCCCCAAAAAAGGCCTATTGTAAAAAGTCTAGAAAAAGGTAAAGTTTTCTGTTTTCCGGAAATAGTCAATGGAACTATCTGAGCGGAACGCCACCGTCAGTTGGCACGAAGCGTAGAAAATTTGGCCAAAAATACCTCCAGATCACTTGAAATGGCCCTTTCCAGGTTTTGCAGGGTGATACTATGACAACTGTGAGAAGTATTTCCTAAAAAAATAAATAGGCCTATCGTAAAAAGTCTAGAAAAAGGAGAAGTTTTCTGATTTCCGGATCTGCAGGGTTGATTTCATGGGGGGATATAGAGTACAGTATCCCCCATCCAATTTCTTTGGGGTGATACATCCCCCATCCCTCCAGGATCGCCGCCCGTGGTGTCACCTGAGTTTCCAACATGTAAAAGAATTTGTAACTGTTGTATCATGGAGTAATAGCTGCATGGTTGAATCAAGGCAACAACTGTATATCTTTAAGCTAGGAAACGTAATGGGGAAGTTATAGCGTTGAGACGGAGGGTAAACATCTCAGATGTCGATAATACTCTCATACGATATTGATTGTGAGTATCGTGGGTTAATAGACTTGGAAATACTCGTTTTTTATCTTTGAGTCTACCATCGGAATTGTACCAACACCAGAGATGCCAAGGTTGGATGACTTTTTAGAGGGTGAAAATTTTTGACACGGCCTGTTTACTATCTAAGCGTAGCCCCACCATTATTGACGCGGAGCGTACCAGAAATTTTTGACAAGGTGTACCTCTCAGAACCCCGGAAATGACACTTCACCGCGCCTGTAAGGTGCATCCGAACATTCCTAATTTATAAATATCAAGTGTTTAGGATACGTTCTTTTTGCAATCACTGTTTCAGCTTTAAAAAAATGGTGAAGAGAAGTATAAAATCAGTGCTTAAAGTACAAGGTGATCTGAAAAATTGTGACTGGCATTACTCAGTGGACTGGGATATAAGTTACGTTATTCGGTCCTTGTTACGACTTTGTGGCCAGTTGTAGGCCCACAGCTTTCTTCTCTCCCCCTGAAATTGAGTTGATCCATACAAATTCTCCCAGCTTTTGTTATTGTACAGTTAGCTCAAATGGACCAATAAAGAATTACTGTAACCAGGTACAGACATTTTGAGGACGAGTGATGTGGGCCTTTAAATGTAGACTCATAGGCGTAGGAAGCTGTTGGAGACTGGGGGCTGGACCTTGTTTCGGATCGCCGTCCTGGGGGGAGGGGTCTAGGGGATATTTGAGGGTCCTTAGATGCAATTTGGTGCATCATTCTGTAAAAATTTCAAGGTAATTTGCTGCAATTTTTTGAAATTTCTTACAGAAGAGACAAATAAAGGGTTTTGGTCCTTGGAAAGTGGGGGGGGGGAAGCATACTTCCACCCCCACAAATTTCGTTGGGGCTGCTATTCGGCCTACTCCCTCTGTTGCCCTGAAAATCCCCCTCATCTGCTTGCCCTGGAAATGTTCGTCCTCCAATCTTCTTGCACTGACATATTTTCCCCCTGTGATCTCTCCGCCCGTGTGATCCGCCCGGTCGTTTGGATAGAGCGAACAGTTAAGACCCTTTCACAATTGGCTCACGAATACTTGCAACAATTTGGTTGTGCGACAAGGTAAAAAATCTTCAGCCCCTTTCAAATTGGAGCACGACCTGTTTACGGGCGATTGCGACCAATATTTTTTTGCTCTTGCACGAGCATTCGCAAGTTGTCGTTTGAGGAGACGCACTCGTTGCAGTGGCGCAGGCGATCGCACCAGGTCTCTTCCAGGTTAGAAACTGAGCCGTAAAACCTCATCTAACTAACTAACTAACCTCTGAATTTCAAACACTTTCAAAATTCAGACTTGATCGATTGCGACCGATCTAGTCGTATTAGGTCGCATTGAGGGAAATACGACTGTTGCGCGACGCGACGCACGAGGTTTTGCGAAGCCAAAATCGCATTTAATCTGTAATTGGTAGTACGATAGAAGACTTATCTGCCCTATCGCACGACCAAATTGTTGCAAGTAGTTGTGCGCCAATTGCAAAAGGGGCTTTAAGAGTAACACCTAGGGCTTATAAAACTAAATTTCATGCAGTAAGTGTGCTGAATTCCGGTGAGCCGACCCAGTAAGTTCTAGAATACACAGCTTCCTTGGAGTTTCATAGGTTCACTACCATTCACCATACTTTTCCATTGTCTGAATTAGGAACTTTAATCTGTGTCTTTACTTGCCTTTAGATTAATTAAACGCTTGTTTATTTTATTCAATTTCTACGCTGTTTCCCTCGGATGACATTTGACCGTTATGAAATAATGACTTAGAGAGAACTATGTTCTCACCATGCTGAACCTGGTGCGTCAAAGTTAGCCAGTTAGACAACTACGATGGTTACGCTACATGGTGCTCATCTTTTGACCTCTAGATATTTTAACTAACACAAAAGAATTTTGAACCATGAACCAAAAAGTAGGATTCACGTGTGTCGGAGCGGTAATTTTCATAGATTGTATGGGAAAATTTGCTTTTACTTTTAGACGGCATATTTAGCGGGTAGGCCTAGTAATTTCCAATCTTGGCGGTTTTGAGATTTTTTTTTTTCGTGCATTTTGGTCCAATGAAATGAATTTTACGGTAAAAAGCAAGAATTCATTTTTCTCAGAGAAAACTATGTACAATGCGGGAGATGTTTAAAGATGCGGGAGACTTCTCGAAAATGCGGGTGACACCCTCCCTATGCGGGTGACTTGGTAGGGCTGGTTAACTGTAGTTTCTTCCGAAATGATCACGTGGGCTTCAGCTGAAATTGATCCCTTCTATTTACTATCACGGAGTCAATAATACCTTTCGAATATTGAGACCCATAGTACTTGGTTACAAACTGAGTTGTAAAACCTCATCTGACAAACTAACCCATGATACTTAACAGTCGGTCTTCATGTACGTAGCTACGCTATTGCGTGAATCAGTGAATATGGCAGGGAGTTGCTATTTGAATATAGTGTCTTCAGTGCTCGTGCGCTGGCGTATACTACGTGTAGGCTAGTGGCGAATCTCAAAAAGAGCTCTAAAAATTGACCCACCCGGGACAGTTTTGTAAAATATAGCAGCTATGCTAAAACTATTGCTTACAATGTAACTTTAAATTTTCGGTTGGTTGTCACTTTTTAAAAGTTCTCGAACATGCAAATTTTCAAGGTCAGAGATCAAACAGGTCAATTTTTCAAAATTTTACTACTTTTGACTCACTTTAGATTACGTGACATATAAACTGCTGTGAGTCATTTATACAGTCTTAAAATGCTCAAAATTTAATGAAAATAAAAAGAATTATAATCTGTTTATAAGGTATTTTCGTAGCCTTAACAAAGGAACTTGAATAACAGACTAAGACACGTTGAAAGTTCCGTTTTTAACACATTTCAATTCAATTCTAGACCATTGGTGAAGACGGAGAAGACAAACGTCCGAAAACTATCCCAAGCGTTCTGTAAACTATGAACAGGTGATGCTTAAAACATACCACTTGATTTTTGAATTTTTCTGAAGTTTCCGAACATACAAAGTTTTATGGTCAAAGGTCATTGAAGGTTGAACTTTTTAGACTTGATCTGTATTTTTCTTCTTTTCCCATAATAACCCCTCACAAAATCATATGGTTATTCAGATATTTTAAAACAACTTTGACAAGGGTGAGGCCAGGTGGGGTAAGGAAGCCATGGCCCCCTTCGGGGAAGGATGAGACCCTCGTCGGGAAATTTTCCAATCTTTTTGAAGGACAATGAGTGTGTGCGATGAAGTTTTCAAATCTTCGACGGCGACAGGTCGGCCTAACAGTTTAGTCCAGTTACTCTCAAGAGGACAACTGCAAAGCTTAAATTTTCGGTTTTCCAAAAGACATTGCGAACCCCAACTTTTACATTTTCTTAAAAAAATACCCAAACTTTTAAGTAGCCCGCAATACAAATAATTAAAATTTCTCTACTAAAACCCCGCAATATTTGCGCCCAAATAGCGCTGGAAATTTTATTCACCATCCTTCCAGTAATCTGTCGCTTTTGTCCTGGTTTTGGGCGATGGCCTCCGACCCTACCCCTGTCGAGAACTTGCTTAGTGCAATCCTTTCAGTGAAGTGGGATATAATGAAAATATTTATACCATGTATTGTATTTTCGTAGCTGTATTTGAGAAATCTGATTTTTGTTTCGGTTGTTCGTATGTGTAGAATTACGGCTTAAATTGGATTAAATGTGCAGCAATCACACAACTAATTTATATTTAATACATTTCAATGTTTCTATCTATGCAATTACTATTTGCCACTTGAACTAGATCAGTAAAAAGGGTAGGTTGTCGCAATATCCCATGCATAAACAGTAAATGTTCGTTTACAACTTTCCGAACATGATGTAAATTTTATTGCTCGGGAAGTCACGCCGGGCCCGTAGCGAGCGAGGGCTGTGGGGGTGTCATCCCCCCCCCCCAAATATTTGGTCGCCGTCGGCAAATTTTCCGTCTGCCGGCAAAAAAGGGAGTGGGGAAGAAAAAGAGAGAGAAGAGGAGGAAAAGAAGAGGGAAGAAGGGAAAGGAAAGGGGAAGGAAGGGAGTGAAAAGGAAGACGGAGAATGGAAAGAAAAAGCAAGAGAAAGAGAGAACGAGAACGCGCGGCCAGTCTGTTATCGGCTTTTTCAATTTGCGGCTCTTCATCTAATTGGCCCATTTAAGCTGGCCGTCGGCAAATTCATCATGCATGTGACTGCCGTATCAACGACCGTCGTTGGACGAGTGATCGAGTCCGTCGGCAACTCGGGGAAAGAAAGGGAATTAAAGGCTTACGTATAGGCGCGCTATTTCGGGTCATATGACTAGTGTTTAAGCCATCCCATATTTGTGCGACAATGTCGCATTAAGGTGACAAATGTCGCACAAAAAAATCTGACAAGCAAATTCTACGCGGGTGTAAGTTTTGACAGAATCAGCTTCACCAGAATAATTGCCAGTTTCTTGCTGCCAGCATATCATATTTGTCTGCTTTAATCTGCTTTAATTGTGACAGGACTTCCTAATTCACAAGCATTTATTTTAACCTCCGAGCCCCACTACCCTACTTTCATCTCGAAGTTAAGAAAGTAGACTGATTCCGTGCATTACGTCCGCGGCGAAATATTTTTATGTAGTAAAACATTTGTCACCAAGATTTTTTAGTTCCTCAGTAGGGCAGAAGTACACTCAAATATTGCACCATTTGCGATCTAGGCACCTTTCAAATTCCGAGAAGTTCCCAAAGGGGAGGGGACGCCCCTCCCCTTACACCCCTCCCCAGGCCGGCGATCACAGGACATACTCTATGGCTCCCACTTGAGAGAAATCATGGGTACGCCACTGGAATGCATCTTAGCGTTCGAAGCATATTTTGAACGCCAGTGTTAAGATTCTGAACACTTTCCTCCATTTTGGGACCCCGGACGCCTATTTGAACATCTACCGTATTTGAACGCCTGACGAGTCTCGCGTTCAAATGCTGAAGGAAAATTGTTCAAATTTTGAACTTCAGGTTTAGCTTCTGAAGTTTAGTGGCATGACGGGAGGAATTGCCTAACACATTAGAATTATTAGGAATCTTTGCATTGATTAATGTATCATGAACCAAAATATACTTACCCCTAAATATACTAAAACCTCAGAGCTTCCGGGGGCTTCGCCCATGGACCCCATATCGCTAAAAGCTCGCGCTTCGCGCTCGTTCTACGCATCACCAGATCTGTCGGCAAAACATGATCTCTATACCCACAAACATTACACCTTCGCTACGCCCCTTAGTCACGCATGTTATACATTTAAGCTTTACAAACTCACAAAGTATTGTTCTTTTTTTATTTTGTTTCAACACACATTTTTCAGCTATCTTTTTATTGAGAGGGAGTTGGAACTTAGTCAGTTTTCCAGTTTCGTTCTTCCTTTTTTTGTTTGTGTTTGGTTTTTTCTTTTGGTAAATTTATGGGTGATATCTCTTCTATAAGGAGCCTATCCGATTAGCACATCGTTTCCAACCCACCGTCATTCCGAAATTTAATTTTGTCTTGTTAAATAAACTATAGTTGTTTTCTCATACAGGCTAAAACAGTGGTTTGGTAAGTTAGAACTTACATCGTGAATTTGTTATCTGCGTTTTCCAAGCCATCACGAGATCTGGGGTAAATTAGTGAACATGAATGTCCTCATAGCATACCCTCCTCGCTTCTCCAGAAGATAGGATCTTCTTTACAGTTTATGTGATTTTCTCTACAGTTATGTATTTTTTCATTGAAAACATACCCTTTTTAGGAAATAAATAGTGCCCGTGTATTGATAACGAGCATAATTACCTAAAACATCTTCTATGATATCAAAACGCCTTTTAAAGTTTGAGTGAAAGGGCAGAAACTATCAAGTTGTTGATAGTGCCTTTTCTCTTGACAATGTGAAGACTTTGTTGTCCAACAATCTTTTGCATGGTTCTTTCCCTTTTAAAGTTGTTAGGTATGGAGATTTTACTGATTATTAGGACTCGTCAATAGTACAAATGTTAATAATAGGTATACTAGTCAGGGGCCTGGGGCGATGTAACCCCGGAATGCATGTGGAAACAATCCTTTTTCTCTGACACATTTTGTGAAAATTGGGTCATTAGTCGGATTATAATGGCTTTTCGGGCAAACGGCTTAGCCCCCCCCCCCCCCCCCAATGTCTTGCACACCCATGGTAATTGTTACATGAGTTTAATTAATTTTATTTACTGTTGAATAAAACTTTAATGAGTCATGATTGTAGAGTACTAGTTAAAAGTTGTTTCCCTGCATTAGAAAGCCAGTGGGTGATTCTCGCATCGGTCGATGTTATTTTCAAGTTTGGATATGGAAATGACACATACCCATAAAAAGACTTGATTTTCTTGGGCAAAAAAATCCTTTAAGGAAAAAAATTCGCAGTTTTCAAAAACTTTTCCTGTTGAGATTTTATGTATGATTTGATTTCATCTTCTTAAAGTTATAAAGACACTGTTTAGTAATCACACCTTAGGATTACTTTCATTCTGGCCACATCTAGCATTGTGGGGAGGATATTTAGGAAACAGGTTCCTTCCAAAGGACGGAAATTATCATTTTTGTCACATCTGGTGCATTGTATGCTAAAATGTTTACTTCTGATACGGAATTCGCAATATTTAAAATGAACGAAAAGAACTCAACTCTTCAGTAATACTTTTTCCTGCTTACAGAGAGCATTCCGTTTTTAATGACATTTTTATTTTTCCGCATTCAGAAGCTCAACATGAAAACTGTCTGAGGTATATTTTTTTAAATGCCATATAACCTAGAGAATTTACAAAAGTATGGCCAGAAGCCTAAACTACATGTAAAAACCTTCATTTGTTTACAACAAATGGTAACTTGAAAACACTGAGGGGGAAGCACCAGAGCCACATTGCTTTGTTAACCTTACCAGGTATGGCTACTTTCTAATTGTGACCAGTGTGCGTATAGCTGGTGAGGGTTTAGTTTAGTACTTTGTTAAAATTAACCTCTGTGGCAGAAATTAAAGAGAGCCATAACGCAGTCAAAAATGAATTCGACAGGTCAATTTTTATGCAAGAAGAGCATTTTATTGCAATTTAGAACGTGTAACGACCTTTATAGACCTTATGCCAAATAGAAAGAGGGCGCCTCAAAACTGCATTCTGGGAAGGAATATTCCAAGAACAGACGACCGAAGTAGACGTCACCATGGAGAAGGTTGATCATGCCCAAGCTCGCCGGTCTGGAATTATCCTTCTCATGATGCTTCACGATCTGCTATTTGGCATAAGGTCTATTGAAAGACGCTTTATCTCCACGTGGCAAAAGATGCATGAGATGTATTACAATATCATGATGTGCAAATTTGCAATGGGGCAAACTAGGAAAAATTAATGAAAATATTAATTGTAACCATAGGGAATATTAGTAAGTAATGATTTTATACATTGATTGCAGTTCAGGGATGTTTATTGCAAATTTATTCAAAATATTTACCACACTAGACTCAAGGAAAAGCCTCCCCATGAAAAAAACTGAATGTGAAGCAAACATGTATAGTACCAAAATTGTTAAAGTTTGGGTGAAATGGACGCATGACCTTTGACCCTCCTAATTACCATGGTCAGGTAAATTTAAAAGGTAGCAACCAACAGAAAATGAAAGATGATATCTTAGGGACATTTAAAGGGTAGGTGTCAACTTTTACAAAGTGTTCCCGGGGAGGGGTCGAGAATTTTCAGACTTTGCCACTAGTCTGGTGGGCACCTTTCGTTGTTTTGTTTTTGATTAAGATTTCTGCATATTCATCATTATAACATTCCCATTGGCCTTTCAACCAGGGGTAGGATTGAATGCAATAAAGATTTTTTCCAAACATTACAAAATTTTATATTTCTGTCGTTATTTTTATAATACAACAATGTTTGGAAGAATTACTTCTGTGAGGGAGATTTTTTATTTTCTTAATTGTTCGGATGAACTACTTAAACGTTGTTCCAAAACTTTAGGCAAGACAATGCCATGAATTTTTCCTTTTCTTAAACACCTTATATCACTTTAAAAAGAGAAGGGTTTTATATAGATGTGCAAATATGTAATCCATATGATCGGTGTTCTGTTTTATGAAAGCTAAGTCAATATCAAAATCTGAAGTGAAACGAACTCCATACTTGATTTCGTTTCTCATTTTCATACTAAAGTACAAATATTGTTGATTAAGGTGTTTCAAGACGCATCATATACATCGTAAATTGAAAACACAATCATCTGATCAGTTAGCAATGCTGGCACGCTGTTTGCATGTCGTGCATTTTATATCTCTGAGTTAAAAGTCAGTGAAAGATTGATTGTTGATAATGGCGTGATAAAAGATAAAGAGACACATCCCACCTCCTCGCAATAAGTCCCAGGAATATCACTCAGTCAGGGATTTAAAGTCAAAGAAAAGAGGGAAAGACTGAAAGGATGGCAGGCTCGTGGCCAAGGGGGTGTTTTGGGGGTCGACCCTCATGGCCAAGCTTAAAAAAAATGGCAAAAAAACATATGATTACTGCAAACTTTATTACGTTTGAAGCACAAACATTGCAACATTTTGCATCGGGAGACCTAAAAAGCCGTTTTTCTCCAGCGGGGAGGGAAACCCCTCGCCTTTGACCCCTCTCTCCTTGTTGAACTTCTTCAAAACCCCTCCCATGTCACAATCCTGGCTACGCGCCTGAGGGATGGCATACGAGTTCATAACGACGAGTAGCATTTCTAGGTCGTTAGCTCCAAACTTTACAATACTGAGCAAGTAAAGTTCGTCGTTCCCGCTAGCGAAGCATCGGTCTTCATCAATATCAGGCCAGTGGTATTCGTACCATTAATTTATTTTGGTTTCGCCTGGAAATCGTTTCTCTGTATTAAAAGTCTGTAGTTAATTTCCCTTGTTTCTTCCATTTGATTGATCAATTAGTTTCTTTTATTTCAAATAATTTTTACGTTATTGACAATAACAACAACAAAGAAATATAACAAAAGAAAGTAAACATGAGTTACAAAATAGAATCCATAATTAGAGACTGGAAAAGGAGAGAGTAAAAGTAAAAGATAACTTATATGGGTCTCTCCCTCCAAAACATTTTAAAGAGCACTGATTTCGACTAACGTATATCATTTAAATTTTGCATTGATACATGAACTTCTATCAATGCAGTTGTTTGTACTATCGATTATTTCTAATTTACATCTCATTTTGAAGACACTTTCCTTTTTTTTAGTCCTTAAAGTCGGTACTTAGTTAATTCCAAAAGTTTTAACTACAAACAGAGACAATCATACCTCTCAAAGTTGTAGAGGCAAGAATTTTATAAAAATCATCGTTCTGGAGAGTAACCTAATTTTTCAATAAATATTCTTTCAATGATGTGTCGGATTAAGATTGAAATAAGCACACTTGCAATGAAAAATGTTCCAAGGTAGTTTAGAGTACTATTTCCCTTAATATGGCGTTCAGGGAGCAAAATATCTGCAATATTGTTTTTCTATGTGTAGAAGATGGGAACGTATTGTGGTTAGTTAGGTTATTACAACTTTAGACTACAGTTTCCTACAATTTAAGTTATGTCCATTAAAATGCCAAATTTTCAACTTCAACCTCAAACGTGGTGTGGCTGAGGTCAGCTTTGGTCCCGTACAGTGCTCTCATTTTTATGAAACACCTTAATTTGATTAGGATTTTGCATGCAATGTGAGACTCCGTAATGTATTGAATTACTCTGTTAATAATGTGTAACCAGGTAAGTGTGTAGAGTATGTTTTTCGCGATCGATAGAAGTGATTGACTACGTCGGTGCCTCATGCAGTCATTGAATCGTAACACCGACATATCACTAAGCATAACCTATGATTTTGTCCAGTCAATTACGGGTAATACCCCCGATGTTACCCTTCTGTCTAGAATTTTGGCCTGTTGAAAGTAATGTGTGAATAAGACGTCAAGCACCGATTCACGTATGACGAGGAAGCTAACTCTCTAATTAGGCAAAATACAGTATATATTAATAATGTTCATATCATGGACACGTTTTTCGAAGTTCGTTGAACTTCGCCAGCGTATGTACTCAAGAATGAACATCAAACCTCGCAAATCTGAAAAAATAAACCTGATTAATGTAACCACTACTGAATTTTCTACGTTCCTAGTAACATTGCAGGAGCTATCGGTGGTTTCCCCTAAGGAAACCACCAAGGCTCAGCCTCTGAGCTCCGCAAGAAACCCTTACGTGGGACCCTGGAACCCAAGCGTGCACACCTGCTCTTTGCCTTCTTGGGGCACCTTCAGTACAATTGTAAAACCTACTCTTCCTTAGACTACTCTTTCGTATCAGTCTGAGGAATCACCAGTTGTGTTTCAAATCCAGCACACACCTCTAAACGACGATCACTTCACATTTAATTATTACTTTTTACTTTAATGAAAACATGATTCTTTTAATTCTAATAATTACCAACCAGGAAGTACAAAATGTACTGCTGTAATTGTATTAACACAGTAGAATATTAGGTACTATTAGTTGTACATTGGAAAGATTCCTTCGGCAGTCAACGTACGGTCGTAGTAAACAAAATAAACAACTTGAACGTTTATCAAAGGTTGAGAGAAATAGCCTTCGGTTATAAGCTCAAATCATGTGCAAAGTTCATATTCTTCTTTCATATGTGATTTGACTTTGATAGTAAACTCGGTGTTGTTCTCTGAAGATAAACGCCTACTGATCTACGTCCTTCAAGTAACAGCACACCATCATGTACTTCGTTGTGGTGGCGTTCCTTTTATTTATCAACTGTAACAATGCACAAAAAGGTAGGTTTGCTACAATTTTTCGTGAATTCATTTCACGTGCCTTTTTTAAAAGAAAATATGTGAATTCCAGAGTGTAGTATGAAAGGGGTGCCACAGAATAGAAAGCAACAAAAAAGTTCTCTTTAAAGCCAACCTAAAAGTATGAACAGGGTCTTAGCCTGACCGAAAAGTTTGAGAGCAGTTCATGACACTAGCTAAGCAAAGCACAAGGTAGTATGCCTGAAAATAGTTGACACCTGAGAGGACCCTTCCTTTTTCACGTGTGCATGAGTGCCATCCTGGGGGAGGCTGCTGATGGGAGGGTGCTAAGGGGAGGTTCATGTAAGGCCTGGCTCAGGTGTAAAATTGTACAATCGTTAGAAAATATGTGTTTACAAATTGTCATGTCAAGAGGTACTATCCAGGAGAGGGGGATGATTATCTATACTCTTTGAGAAGTTTTTGTCTTTGTGAGGTGACGTGGATGCAAAATAAAGTTATCTTTGCAAATGATTTCAGAAGCTTTGAATTGATTATATACGTAAAGAAATCCTCATTATTACATTAATTTTACTATTTTGGTAGCCTGGGTGTAATTGGAGGGGATAAGAGGAGGGATGGTTCTACTCTTTCAGAAAATTTTCTTGTTGTAAGTTTTCCTAGATCGAAAATGGTGTTATCTTTGGTAAAGCTTTGAACCGATAACATGATCTGAAATTTTAATTATTTACTGGAGTTTTCGGCTGTGGCATGGCATCCCTCAAGCTACAAGGCAGGTACCCGGCGCAGGCTCCCTCCTTATATATAGCGTTCTTGGTACGCAACTGGGAAAATCACCATCGACACGTAGCTGTAGCGTGTGCCTGCAAAAACATTTGGTTAAAATGTCTCCCAGATTAAAGAAATTGACACACTTTAGAACTAAAAGTTGCTTCTTAACATTCTTTTTAACAAATTTAGAACTCAAGAAGTATGAAAAGTTAGATTTTATTTAAAGGGAAAACGCGGTCATCCCAATTTGAATGAATTCATCAGGGAACTCTATATTATGAATGGCTGGTAAGGAGCATGTCACAGTATGTTTCTCAACGAGTTGTTAAAGGACACGTTAACTCCTTGGTTTACTTTGAAATGCAATATTCATGTTCTAACAAATCAAGAAATATACTTGAAGTGAAGAGGAAGTTTGTGAAATTTAACTGTTGTTTCAAATAAATTTGCGGCGACTGCTAAATTAGAAGTTTCTTCAATAGTTCATGGAGTTTAGCTAACAACTACTGATAGTCATAGGTTATTTTATCTTTAGCCAGCGTATATACTGGTGAATTCATGTATCTCTAAGAAGGAAGATGATTCATTCGTCAGAAGGAGAAACTTTCACAAAAGCGCATCCACGGCAGGGGTCCCGGGACCCCCCGGGAAAAATTCAGGAAGAAAAGGAACCCTTATATTCGATATCCCGGGTTATGGGGGCCTTGAAATCATAATTTGGAAAATAAAATTTCCATAATTTCTGTATTTTTTTCAAAAGAAGGCCAAATTTTATTTACGATTTGAAAATCTGCCCCGCGGGCTATGGCGTTGATGAATAAGTTATTGTCCTAGAAAAAAATATGACCAGCTTGGAACTTGAGCGAATTGTATTATAAGGTAATAAGACTTCAACTCTTGGTATCACTCCTTCTGCAGAGTAATAACCACTGTCAATATAGTACAAACACTTAAATTAGCTATACTGGCAGACAAGAGACGTCATGAAAGCTAAAACTAGACATTCCTGTACTTGCAAGCAATTACATATCGAAGCCGCTTGAAAAAAACGAAGTTTAGACGGTAAGGTTATTACTTACACTAAATGATGGTTGATAAAATGTTGTCGGTAACCAGCTGCAGGTGTAAGCCCAAGAAGTAATGTCATATTAGGACAATTACAGCACATTGTGCTATATTTTCTTCACCAACAGTAGTTAACGAGAGTAAATAATACTGAGCAACATTATTATGAAAAGTGTGATCTTGAGCTTTTCTGGAAAGTGGGTAAAGTTAGGCCTTGACCAGCCGTGTAGCACAACGTGAGCTTAAGCTCAGTTATAGTCTAGCAACTAGCATAGGCTTCTGTCAAAACCTCAGTGGCAGCCGACTCCTGATCTTTCCAAGCAAGAGGCCTAGTGTAGATCAGTGATGATCTAATAATTAGGAAAATCAACGAGTTGTGCTTTCTAAGAAAGACGTTCTTCCAAAATCTTTACATTTTCGTTGGAAACAGTCGACGTTTAGTTTGTTGCATGAATACTTTTCTGAATAGCGGTCATCTTTGCTCGATGTAATATAGTATGCACACTCGACGTAATATAATATGCACAGTACTTCCACATCTTGAAAAAAGACGATGAAACAGTCAAACTTCTTCCCCAATGCAATAGTCATTTACTAGAATTGTCCCTGGTTGCTTTCTTACAATCAAATATTGAGACGATAAAACAAAATTTCCAATACAATAATATTCTGTCGCTTTAAATACAAGAAAATTTCCCAAATGTTAAAAAATCCGACACAAGTGGAAACATTGATTTCCTGCAAATTACGTCTTCGCCCGTTTCTCCAACAACTCGTACATTACGCCGGTAAACATGAACTTTACGGATTGCAATGATACTCCGTACTACACTGGCTCTAATGCACTCTAGTCCATGTGCTTATTCATTTTTTTTTCAATGGAGGTGGTACTTTTACTGTCTCAAAAAGAGAGGACAACAATTTAGACTTTATCCATTCGTAACTGCTTGCAGTTTTGTTCAATACACAAAAATGGTATGTGCAGTTCAATGTAAGATTCATAAGTTGTATCCGTTACGGGTGTAATGTAAGCAGCAAAGTACAGCAATCTCTACAATAAAAGCTGTGGCTTCGAGTTATTAACTTTTAGTCTTTGTAACCGCTAGATTTGTAAATGAGACACAACGAAGGGCTTATATCAAGGCAGCACAATATAACAATAAGTAATCAGTCATATGTACCAGCCAGGTCCGTACGTAGGGGGTTTGGAGCGACATCTACGCCCCTTCTGCCTTTAAACATTTTCATCATATCTCCCACCTCAAAGTAATTCTCCATCAGAGAGTTTTTTCTCCTGTCGGTTCCTTGTTTTGGGTCGACCTGGTGCCCACCCGTAAACGTGATGACTAAATGACAGAAATAACAATATTTGGAGACAGACATTCGCTTCATGAACGGGTAGCACCCGAATCCTTGCCAAAACGTCATCATGCGCTAAAATATTATTTTTATGGCGGTAATAAAATCCAAGTATGCACTACTATAAAAGTACTCAAATTTCACATAGCATTGTAAATTTGATTTTTTCATCAAAATAATGTGATAGGAATATTCATCACTATTGTAACAAGTAATTTCATTATGTTGACAAGTACAAAAGAGAATAACATAATTATTTTTATAAACCAGCAAGGTGGATGCCACCATGCGAAATGTAGCTGTATATTTTAACATCAGATCTCAAACATCAGGAAACGATACTTGAAACATTTTATTTTCAAATCTACGTTTCTGTCTTGAGAAGGAAAACTATTCAACTACAATAGTCTTGAAAATTGGAATCTTAACAAAACAAATTATTCACAATAATTCATCTCGAATGCAGTGGCGGCACCAGGATTTCAAAAGTGGGGGGGGGGGCAAAAAAGGGGGGGGGGGGAA
>WURT03018275.1:0-15971 GCA_009936505.3 Holothuria glaberrima | reverse complement strand
CAGAATAACAGGTCAGTGTTTAACCAATCAGAATGCAGGATTCTCAATAACGGATGGCTAGAGGTGGTAGAATTGGTCATATATGGCTGGAAAATTTCCATAATTTAGTGAATTCTCATTTGTGATAAATTGAAAGAGGAGAGTATGTTGTCGACGAGAAGGGTATGTTGTCAACAAACCCCCCAAAGCCACCCCTTCTGGCTACTTCACTGCCTAAGTTCTATTCGGGGAAAGCTTTACGCAAGAGTAAGAGCGTGTGATGCAGAGAAACATTCTTGGACTATTACGAAAAATTTTCTTTGCTTCATTGTGCATATTAAAAAGGTATCTAAGGCTTGCAGGCACCGGTATAGGACCTCTTGGAGTCTCTGGATTAATCATATAAAATGGGGCACTGACATGATGCTTATAACCTGACATCCAAGTGATACTGACATGACGCTTTTTACCTGATATTCAAATGAGTATAGAGTATGACGTCGAGCACTTTACAACTATCGTATTTTTTTTACTAATTTTGAACTAAAATCCCGACGAACAGCTTCCAGCAATGGGGAATGGGAGGGAGGGAGAGTATGGGTGCAGAGAGGTGATATTAGACCTCCCTGATAGGTATAGCAAAGGGGGTGAAGGACTTACAAGCACGTTTAAAAATGCTTTTTCGTCGTACGTGTTTCATTAACAATCACCATCTATCAGTCTATATCGATAATGGCTTCCATATCATGCTACAAATTAGATCGAGAGAACCCATATTGGTGCGAGGCCCCTACAGAGTTTGGAGATGTGCTTCCTTTCCTTTTCGGAAAAGTGTGGTCATAATAGTTCCATGTTTTATGACCTTAATAATGGTCTTGAGATGGAGAGTAAGCCGTGACGAATGCTCGCGAAGCGCGCCAAAAATATTCATTAAATAAGATTTGCTGTCCCCACCAGGATCTGCGCTCATGCTATCTGTCCACAACTGCATAAATTACTTCTTTTCCTGCCACGGTGATTGGCCAATGTTTGGTTGAATTACTCACCGTTTAAACGGCCGATCGTTCGTTAAATCGTTTAAACGTGACAGCCCTATAAGTTCGCAGTCATTGCTGCGTATCCTGTTAAAGGACTGTTTAAGGCCTATAATGCTGAATAAATGAAAGAGAATGCATAATTCATTATGATTCTTGTCTTTATTTAAGGTGACTTCAACTGTCCATCTAAAAGTATCACCCCAAACCATCTAAAATATATTACAATTTTTCATAATTTTTTTTTGTTAATTGAAATATTTTAGGCATGAGGTCCCAATTTTAAGGCTGTGTACAAACAGCTTAAAACACTCTGGAAGTTCCGTTTCCGGCCATCTGGGGGTTCGTAAATTCCAAAAATTTTCTTGTACGCTCCGCGCCGACCGATGGTGGCGCTCCGCTTAGATAGTTCTGCCGGCACTCGAACCATCCTGGGCAGAACCCTGCACATCTCCCCCAAATCCTGTATCCGACCCTGTATCAATCATTCAGACCCCCTCCTGAAAAAAATTCCTGGATCCGCGGGGGTGGGGGGTGGGCAAGCACCCCACGCCCCCCGTTCCTGCGCCAATAGGTCATATTTATTACATGTCAGCTTGGAGTTTCCAAAGTCCCATTCAACTTCTACTACCGCCTATCCTCTTGAACCATAACCTGATAACTGCTAGCATATCCGTAAGTCTGCTGGGAAAGAGGATTCACTGTGACTTGGAAGGACAACTCAAATTACTGCTGAAATTACAAATTGAATGAACGAAGAAGCGGGAAGAAGGGCATACAATGTAGCTCAAATAATTTATGTAAAGCAAGGTAAAGTGGCAAATTTTAAAGAATCTTTAAAACGCTATTTTCAGGGCGCTTCGTGAGCATCCATGGTCGATAGTTCAACTATTGTTAATATTTCTGAGACAGCTTGCGTAACATCATTGTTTCAATGTTACCCCTAAGGCTACCAGCATCCACCTTCCCCATTCATAATCCCCTTTCTGATACACCATCCAATTAATGGCACAAATCCCTATTATTAAAAAATAATAGTCAAGTTCTGATTTCGTGATATGTTCAATGGGCATTCAATTCCATTTTCACCGCGAGTCTCGAAGAACCCTCGTCACTGTTGGGTCTTTAAAACTTGAACCAAAGAGGGGGGGGGGGAGAACGAGCCCCCAAGGAATTTCCGAAAAGTTTCTTGAAAATTTTAAAATGAGCACCAAAGGTTTTAAAGCTATAGATATCAGTAGGGGGTAGGGTGAGGTGTGTTTCTGACTGAATGATGAATGTACTTTAATCATTTTTTATCATAAGTCGTTCTCAAACTACCAAAATTCTTGCAAATTCTTCTCAATGCACCAAAAATTTTGCCCGCTCCGCGCGCGTGCATCATATCACTGCATGGCTGTGTTTGATACCAATGCAGTTTCAAATATATTTGCATTAATTGATGTAGAGGTTTCTACAATTACGCCGATGTCTCTTGTGCAAAGAAGTCATTATGCAGGAGCACAGCATTGCAATATTACAAAGTTGTGGAATTCAGAGGAGACACATTTCATGAAAATTGGAAGCTTCCATGAACTACTAGACAGAAAACTCACCCTCTAATTGGCGAATGCATTTTATTGGAAATATAAAGTGTCTCAGACTCAGTGCAAAATCTGCAGGCAACTTTTGTTATGGAAATGATTTTCAATGCAAAATATCGGCGCGCTTCGTGCGCATTTGTGACGGTTAGTACTCTATATCTTATAACCGATGCAGGAAACATACATCAATAGGGAATCTTAGAGCGATCTAATATCAAGTAAAGCGTAAACGGTAACATTTGTACCTTGCACGTATCTGTCGTCGCACAATTTTATAGCGAGTGCCCTACCACAGCCAAATACCACCAAGTGATGATCATTTCTAAGCATAAAATTAATTGAAGATTTGCTAAAGTTATCACCATTTTGCAGATAAGCCACCTACACAAGAATTGTTTTACCTATACAAGATTTTTTCAAGGGGAGGAGTTGTCACCCCTCCGCTTTCCTTAATAGTCGACTAAAAGTAAATGTTCACTAAACTGTTAAAGTTCTTTTTCCAATACATGATCAGTTTGAAAATTTGCCAAAGATAGCACCATTTTGCATTTTTCTCAGCCGTCTTTAATGAACAAAGGTTTAGAACCCCCTCCCGTTAGACCCCTCCCCAAGGACATCACCTGAACAGGGTGACTAAGGTAGGATTAGCTCCGGGTGCAACTACCACCGATGTGAATATGTATAATTAACACCGACGTTTTGTGTTTGTCTGTAATGGACTTAAGGCATCATCTTCTGCAAAATCCTTCCCCCACCCCTATCACCAACCTCTATCGGCGCCACCGTCCCTGACGATAAACTTCTGTGGCCACAGGTTTCATAGAAAGGAATTTCCTGAGCCTTCTCTGTGTGTAACGTACGCAAACCTGTAACGTATGCAAACCTCCGGTTAGCCCTACTGCTAACGGAGAACAAAACTGTTTGCCCACTGACACTAGACCTTATTTACACCACTGCCCACAAGCCCCCGAATCATCATATTGGCTGAACGCCCGACTAAGCCAAATGAGAGATAAAGTAAAGGTGTCTTTTTTGGTCTATTTTGTTCACATTCAATATCTTTTAGAAATAGGTAAATGTGAAATCATTCATTTTTGTTCTTCTCATGGAGTGTCCCTTCTCCATAAGCCCTACATGGTTTTTAATAAGTGTACTTACTTTTACGCAATTTGTTACTTATACGCTTCTATTATTTCTTTGTAAATTTGTATTGTGATGAATCAAAAATAAATGAAGTGAAATGAAATAGATGAAATGCTTCGCTGACTCTAAGGCTCAGAATTTTGAGAATACGCCTGGGATTTCAAAGTCGTCGGGGAAAGGCTTCGCGCTCCCTGGTGGCCTTTTGGGTTGTCCTGTTCCGCACAGGTGCCAGAATAAATCACCCTAACGGTTTAAACAAAATCATGGAAATGTAAGTCATTTTGGTGCCGCTTAAAAATTTACCTGGACAAAAAGACGTCAACTGTATTGCTAATTGTATTACTACGTACTGTATGGGGAAGAAATAGGCTCCCACTAGACAGATTCGTAAGCAAGAGTTGAACGAGATAATTTAAAGATCCATATGCAGTTATTCCGATCATGACCGTAAAAGCTCCATGTTTCGATGTTGTTGCTTTGAAGATCTAAGCGAGTTGGCCACCAGCCGTGTTAATAAATGGTTATATTTCATCATTGCAATAGGACTGTTATGGTAGGCTTTGAATTTTAAATTATGCACCGTTTCCATTGGTAAGGTATATTGTAATGATATTTGGGACACTTGAGAGACTTAAAGACTTATTAAAACTGTTTAGTATGATCTCTAGACTTTTCAGATTTCGACTATTTGAAGCATCATCACAACCCAAAGGGCATGTCGAGTAAAGGTATGCACAGAACGCCCAAAACCGGGACCCAGAAACCGGAACCTCCCCAAATTTACTGAGGTCGGTTGTGGGTGGTCTTGGTGATCTCGGACCGAAGGTGGGTGGTCTGAACTGTCATGAAACCGACATAATTTCGGTCTGGCGGGGTCTGTCTCGTTTTGACCCAACCAGAGAAACACCGAAAAACCGAGATGTAAATTAGTGTAAATTTTAATGCCTCTTTTCCCAGGCACAATAACCATCCTCAAGAGAACTAAAATACCAAAACCGTATAGTAGAATCTCTATGTATCGGAGAGAAGTACGTCTAATTGAAGTCCATGTAAATGCCTCGGATGATGTCTCAGTTTATTTTGTACTTTTTTAATCGCATCCCTTGGAGCAATCTTTTCAACTACGGGACCCTTTAGAGGATTTTCACTGACGTCATCGCGTTGCGCGTCTCTCTATTTTGACGGCAATGCGTCCAGTGTATAACAATTGTAAGATCTTGCAGTCTTTTTCGCATGAGCATTGATGATCAGTGTACCAATTGGAACGCGCTGACGTAGTGTGAAAACCTCTATACCTGTTCCATCAAAGCTTTCTTCGGGATTTTTTGAGAGGAGAGGTTGGCCCCGGTCGGTCTGAGAGCTCCGTCGGTTGGGAACTAAGGTCGGTTTGACTTACCCCCAAATCTGTGCGGGTTTGATCTTCGGTGTTGTGAGTACGACGCTTCGTCGGTTTCGGGGGTCCTGGTTGTGTTCAAACCGACGATTGAGCGGCTTGGACATCAAAAAAAAAAAAGAAAAAGAAAACAGACCGACTTACACCTTTAAAGTCGTGGTGTATCACAAAGATAGGCTACATGCTTCCACCGGTGGTCAGGCGTCATATTACATATTTGCATATTTCATACATTCTCCATAATTTCGACTGGACTGAGGATATACCAATGGCAACTATTTTTACGAATATTGGCCACCCAACTTCGATTCGAATAATTAATATTTCCTTTTATGTCAGCCATTTTCTAGGAAGTAAGTTGTAATTATTTTGTTTAATTATTCTAGTGTTTTGGTAACTGTTATACATAACGAAATTCCTAATTTACGATCAGCCAGAAAGAGAGTTGTGTATTTGAAACCCATTTTACAGAACGTCTATCTTGGTTAACTTTCGGCATGCATAGTTGAATGATGTATGTTTACCTACCTTTCCCCTGGTTCAGTCTTTCTACATGGAAAAACTTACTTTCAAACCATTCTTGCTTAGAAACGAGAAGTTATTCATTTTTCCTTTGTAGAGTTTCTTGCAGTGAGAAGCCCCATGGATATGTTTGTGTACGTCTGAACGGCTTTCGAAGAGAAAATAGCGAAATTTGTGAGTGAAACGTTTCTGCCCCAGCTCTTTGTCTATTGCCATGTCATTTTACATATTCTTTTTTGTACGGAAGCAAATAAAAAGTAGCGTTCTTCTTGTCATAAAAACTTTACCTACCCATAATTCACTTTTATCTTAGAATAAAAAAACGTATGTACTGTTCCTTTACACATTATATAAGGCCTTTAATTTCTTCGACATGAAACCCTTGTTATCAACATTAAGAGGTAGCAGAATTTTTAGAAAATGTTAAAAGCTGTCCATAAGTAAAATAGAAGCACCAAATCTGTGTTGTAAACTTGGAAAATTAATCATACGTTTTGTACCTATGGTGGGATAGGACAAGGGGAAACTCTGTCACGAATTCTTTTCACTATATTTGTAAATGACTTTGGGGGTTTATTAACAAAAAATACGATGACTAAATGAGCTACCCTTTAGAGTTAACTTAGTGAAAGGACAACCAAGCACTGACAATAAAAAAAATTTTCCATGGCTTTTTACAGTCCTGCATGCAGATGATACTATTGCTTCAGCAGAAAGTGAGAGTAATATACAATTAGCTCTGAATGACGAGCATCGTAAGATATGGGACTCGATAGTGGTAAAAGTAAAGATGAAATGCTTTCTAGGGTTAAGTTAGTAAAAAAGGGAATAATTTACTTTCGTTGTGAGAAATTGCTGACAGTATTCTAGGTGTACAGGTGTACGGTCTTTGATAACAATAGTAGATTCATCAAGGCTGCAGCTAACGAACAGGTCAAACATGCAAGGTTTGCGGGGTAAACTTTTGTAAAATAAGTCATCTAATCTTTGTGTTTCCTTGAACCTCAAGTTAAGACAACTTTATCAGTTAGTTGTACCTGTATTTATTCATAGCTGTGAGATTTGGGGCTTTGAAGAATTCAATCAGTTGAAAGCCCTCATTTTAAACACTTAAGTATTTTCTGAAGCTTAATAAAATGTAGACGTCTGAGGATCGAGGGGTTGGCCAGTTTAGTTTCTTGTCTTTTTAGGGACGTAACTCCTTTGGTAAGCAGAACTACTTTCGGGAGTAAAGTTTGCTTTCGCCCCTCGATTCTTCGCCAGAGAGTCGAGGGGACTGTGGAAAAAGGTGTCTACGGTTTTTACACTAAAGTTTCACCGTAAACTGTCAAATAGCAACTCACTGCTGGGATTTAAAAAAAATATTAAAAACAATTGAGGTTAAAATGATTAATTTGGATAACGAACTGATACCACTCGTGAAAACAAGCTGTCATGCATAATGTACAAGATTTTAACAGCCCTCGACGATAATGATATCCCCTTGTAACTTAAAGGGAAAATGCAGTCCCCCAAATTTGAATGAGTGTGCGCCATCATCCTAGTTCAGGAATGGCTCTTATCAATCATGTGACAACATTTTCGTTACTCATTTGTTAGTTTTATGCAGAAAAACTCCTTAGTGTACCTTTAATATTCAATGTTTGTATGCAGAAACATAATGGAAAATACTTGTGAGCAAAATAAGAGGAGATTTGTAAGATTTAGCGAACATCTGGAAAAAATTGCCATCACCCTTTGGAAATTCCTTGTACTTCACGTGCATAAAATATACCACTAAACCGCTACATGCGCGCGAAGCGTGCGAAAATCTTTGGACATATTTCGGGCATTCGATCAAAAAATCTGGAACTCAGTAGAAAATTCGAGCAATCTTTTCGCTTTTACTTCATCTCTACCGGAATTTCAATTTGAATGGATAAAATTACATGATTTGCACAAATTTTCTGCCCAAATACCTGAATTTTGCCCTAATTTGACCCCCAGAAAGAAAAATACCCTCAAAAATTTCGCGCGCTTCTCGCTGTGGATTTTTCCTTCCACCTGTAATTCAGACAAAGTTTCAAAATTCGGGCCAAAAAGCATACTGGAAGCGTTGAAAATGTCCCGAAATTGCCGTAATCTTAGGGCGAATGGAGGAATTTAAAGAAGGGGAATCCAGCTAGCTCTCAAGGCAAGAGTGGACCAAGACGTGGCGATCGGAGGTGTAACCCCTCCCGACGTGGGAACGTTTTTCAAAATATCACACAAAATGCACTAAATGCAATCTGATGACCCTTTCAATGTAAATCGCAGACATTAAAATGTCTGTAATTATGTCCCATTCAAAAACAACTTTTCCACTTACAAAGTCCCAATGGTGAGGCCAAGATTTTATGATTGCTGGAGGGTGGGGAAGGGGGGGCCTGGAATGGTTATGAAACCCGTATCATTACCTCTGAACAAATACGTTTGGGATGGTATTAAAGAAGTAGGACTTAATGTTAAAGCGCACGGACGTTTGATACTTTGGGTAGGATTTACGATAAGTTTTGATTGTTTTTGACCAATTTTCGATAGAAAATGTTATTAACAGTTTTCTCATTTCCTTATTCCCCTCCTTTTTTATCCTCTTTTTTCTCTTTTTTATTTATCCTCATTTATCAATGGGGGTCATCGAGGTCACATCAGGGACCCTAACTGGTGATGCCTCCTTGAAGAATTTCTTCTTATACCAAAAATCCTTTAAAACTTGAAAGCACTGTTTTCTGCACGCACCAGGTGCGGCCCGTACTAAGAGGCTCAACAGGCCGTTTCCTGCCTCGTTGTTTACAGGCGTTCTTTTTTATTTTATTTTGATAATCTCTATATGATTTTAAGAAGGTCAGAGCCAACAAAATCGCAACAAAGCTTTGAACTGATTATATCTTCAAAAATTGTGATTACTTGATGATATTCTTCTTATTTTTTACTGAGCTTAATTTAGAGAAATTTTTGTCAGTGTGGAGACCTTGGATGCAACATGGCGCTATCTTTGGTAAAGCTTGGTTAAGAGTCATATATGTTCAGGAATCCTCATTATTGAGTAATTTTTCCTTTTTTGGTAGAGTGTAATTGAAGAGGGTAGGGTGACACCTCTATTCTTTGAGAAATTTTTCATGTTCTAAGTTTTCCTACATCCAAAATGGTATTTGTTGGTTTAGCTTTCGACTGTTAACATGATATGAAAATTTTGATTGTTTTCTGGTGGTAAGACTGGTACCAGGTGCGGGCTTTTCTCTAGCGCTTTTAGTGCGTCACTGAGGGAGACACCACGAGATGGCGAGTAACTGTAGCATAGACTTTGCAAGGAAATGTTCAGTCTGTCTAGATGCTTCCCACATGGACACATGTACACATTTTAGACCTTACAATTGCATCTAAACATTCTTTACTTTTAGATTCCAGGCTTTAGAAACCCATTTACATTTGAAGAAGAAAAGTCAGTTTCATGTAACTGTTTCAAAGAAAAATACAGTCACCACAGTATGAATAAGTGTTCAAGGATACCCTTTGTCATGAATGGCTTTTAAATCATGTTAGGCCTAAAATGTTTCTCATTGAGTTGTGGAATTCACGTAAAGATAAACTCTCCGTTTTACCTCGCATGTGCAACATTCACGTTTTAAGATAAAGTGAAAGAAACTTGAAGTGAAAATAGCAGATATTTGTGAGATTTAGCTGTATTTTCAAAATTAGTTTGCGGCGACTGCTTATGCCCTTTGGTTTAAAATTTCTTTCACCAACGCACAGAGTTTAGCTAACAATTAAAGGTAACCATAGGCTCTTTTATCCTCAGCCAGCGTAAATGCTCGTGTATTCAAGCGGTGTATGGACGGAAGATGATACAGTCGTTAGTCAGAGAAAACCGCATAGGAACGCTTCCACGGCGGGAGTCCAGGGACCTCCCGGGAAAATTTGAGGAAAATGAAACCCTAATTTACCATTTCCCATGTTTTGGGGCATTAAAATCATAATTTGGACAAAGAATTTTTCAGCATTTCAATGTATTTTTTCTCAAGTATAGGCCAACTTTCTTATACGATTTAGCAATGTCAGGGGGACAGTTCCCCCGGCCGCCGCAGGCTACGGCCCTGACAAGGTAAAGTATATGCTATTTACCTCATCTAGAAGGTATTTTTGACCAAAAGTTTTTTTCGAAGGCCTTCGCTACGGCTACACACAACACCGAAGATGGATTTCTCAGTGGCGTACCATGAGGGGAGGCACGTTCCGTATCGTAGTATTTTTAGGGATGCCACGCCGCTGCAATAAATAATGAAAATATCCACATATATATTCAGTTCAAAGCTTTATCAAAGAAAAATCGTTTGTACCCTTGGAAACGTTACAGCTACAAAAATTTCTCAAAGAGTAAGGGGGCTTCCCTCCCCTTAGACAACATTGACCCCTTCAAATACACCCTATTAAAACGGAAAACAGTAAATAATGTAAAAGATATAATCGATTTTACGTTTTAGTAAGCTTTACCAAAGATAGCACCATCTTGCATGTAAACCGCTTCACTTAGAAAAAATATCTCTAAGAGAAGGCATGGGGCATGACCCCCTCCTGCCTAGCATTCAGTCAATAAGAAGGAAAAAATCACTAAAAAATGACAATTTCCAAACATAGTACCAGTTCAAAGCTTTGCCAATAATAACAATATTTTGTACCTCATCCACCTAACGTAAATGTTTTCTTTTGGTACCATCACCCAGGATAGTATCCATGCATGAGTGTAAAAGGAAAAATCTGCTCGTGTGTGAACTATCTATAGGCAAGTCAGTTGTTGCTCCGCTTAGATAGAAATTTAGTAGGCTACGACATTGGGTTGTCCAGAGTCACAGGTTCTTTATCTTTCAAATGTTGTGGTAGCCATGTATCTACAATATTCAGGATAAGTGATGTAAATTTGTTATAACCTCCACCCCTCCCCATCTCCCTCACTACACCCCTGCGTAACAAACCATGAAAATGCTATGAATGACAATTAATTCCGTCCTGTTGTTGTAAAATCGGAAACTTAAAACATGTCAATTACTTAGCAAGTTCTTTGAGAAATGTCTACTAAAATATCCTTTTTTGAAGAAAGAAAACTCACTTTCCCCTGAGAACCACCGTAGAAAATTGATAAGTCATCATTTAATCATTTTGCATATAATTGTTGAAATCACACGTACAGATTAGTCGTCATTTCAATATTTTTCAGAAACTTGTTGTTTTGCATACTTGAAAATATGTGAGGATTTCAACATCTTGCAGGAATTTGTTTAAATGACGGGATGAAATAGGTTTTCATTTCATCACTTTTTAGGAAATTTTTGTTTTGCACAGTTGAAAAGATGTAAGGATTTTAACATTTTTGCTGAAATTTGCTGAAATCACGGAATGTGACAAGGTGTCATTTCATCATTTTTTAGAAAATTGTTGCTTTGCACACTTGGAAAGATATGAAGAATTAAGCATTTTTGCAGAAATTTGTTGAAATGACTATATGTGACAATTTCTCAATTCAACATATTTCTTTTTTTTTTTGACGAGAATTTGTGTTGCCATCCTGAAAAATGTTAACTTACTAACCCAAATGATATCGTGATCTTGTGGCACTTTTAAGCTTCCGTAGCTACCGGCAAAATGTGAATGTAATAGAGAACGATACCAAAAGATAACTTGATAATTCGAAACAAGCCATACCTCTTGACCTTCTACGGTCAAGTCGATTGGAGGCGACATATCTCATGCCCCAATGCAAGCCCTTCCAACTTTTATGATGTGGATCCATAGGGGGAGTGTTGTGTAACCTGGACGGGGTGGGTGGGCTGTAACAGACCATAGTACCGAAGGAGCGACCAGAGCGATAAGCTATTCGCAACTCCCTGGACTTAGGCACCGGTAAGCATTTAGGATTTTCATACCTTTAGATTAGTGCCCGTCGCTTGTAATCGGCATGTGCACCAGGGACACATTTTTCGTCAGTTAGTGTATCGTTGAACATTTCACGTAGAATATTTGATTACGTACCTGCATGTACCGCATGAGGACAAAAACTTGGGATGCGGGGAAGTACACAAGTGTACAGGTGTAACTGGTAATCGTTACCATCGTCAGTATGCAACTGTCTTCTTGAATAGTGTTAGGGGGTAAAATTTACTAACAAGGGTATGACGATGAAAATACATACTTTAGATTCAAAAACTCAAGTGTATCAGCAAATCGTGAATAACCGTGGCAATACAGGCCCACTAAATGTACAGTTCTTCAGTACATACATCTGTGTGACCTTAAATATTCATATAGTGTTCTGATGGGCGTGGTTTAAGTTAGTTGTAATGAAACGGGGTTTTTTTTTTCAAAAAAAAAAAACCTATAGATTTTGTCTATTTGTGCACCGTTTCTCCACATTTTGCCATTCACACTACCATTTTGAGTTACTACATGAACAGCTTTATCCATTATTAGCATAGTATAGTGTATCGACAAATAAAAAAAAAACGTTAGACCTTAGGTATTTCCCTATTCTGGCAGGAAGCATCACTCATTGAATTCGCTCTAACTATGCCTCGAAACTGCAACTTGACTTTTGTTATTGGCAATCGTATTTGTACCAATGACCCGTGAATCTGATGGTGCAAGTGGGATTTGGGGTATGGTAGGTGATGCAGTGGTATACGTGTTAAATTGAAACAATAGTACTACTGAAGCTGTCTGAAAGAAATTGACAATGGGGCACATAGCCGATGTACGACGGATGTGTGCAAACCACGCAGCAAAACAGCACTTTAAAGACAGACAGTCATCACCCCAAAGTACATTTTTGGTTTATGGCTATCAAAATTCTCAATTGGTGAGCTGCTCTTTGATTGACATCACAGTTTAAAAATTCAAAAGATGCAGAGTAGTTCACATTACACAGAATGCAGAGGGAGTGCCCAGATTACACAGTATAGCCTTATATGCTTACCAGGATATGGCCTTAACCAATAAAATAGGTTTGTGTCTGCACAAGGAGGAGCTTTATACAGTTAATTGTAGGAGGAGCTACTAGTAACTTAGTTGGGAGAATTTAAATTGTCTGAGATACAAGAATTGTCCATTAGAGACAGTGCTGAATGGTTTTCTTTATCTTGCACTCCAAGCGTAATCCTTGTTTCAAAATGCCCCTTCGATCCCCCTAGATCTTCTCGTTCACTTCTTTCATTCACTTTGTCCTTCCAGTTCTCCTTCCTTATCACCAAACCGTCACGGGCTTTCCCATGCTGATATGCTACCAAGTCTGTGGCTCGAAAGGATAAGTAGTGATATGGCGTTGCCGATGATAGAGTATTGGGAAAATAGTTTCTCTCAGGCTGACATGTAATATCAATGCAACAATGCACCATGCATGAAAGCGAGCGAAGGGGGCGGAACAAATGTATTTTTTAGTCATGCAAGTTAAGTAATGGTTACCTTTATTTCACACTGTTCAGTAAAAATTATGTTTTGATAAAAACATAATAAAATAGAGTATCATTCTGTAATATTTTTGAAAATATGGGGGGGGGGGTATTTGTGCAAGCTATTCCCCTTGTCAAATAGTGGGAATGATATTCTGCTGTCCCATGGGATTTCCGCCTATGTGTGAATATAAGAAATGTGTGGCAAAGATGTAAGTGGATGAACCAGTAGCTTCAGTCCCGATTAAAAAAAAGAGATGACGTGGCGTAATGTGAAAACTAGGGTGACAACAAATGTGGATTTACACAAACTTTCTACAGAGGGAATGTCTCCTTCTCGGCCTGTTTCCGCCCATGGGAGGAACTGACGCTAAAGTAACCAAAGCCAAAAGCTACTGCTTTATAAACTATTTCCTTTTGAAAGGTTCTCTGAACTTTTTGTTTAACAACATGGCCGTAGCCTTGGCTAAATTTCTAGGAGACAGATCATTACACTAAGCGGAGCTCCTAGTGCGTGGTATGCCTACAGGTAGGTTTCACATGTTCTAAATGCTATAGTGCTAAATGCGCTGGGGGGGGGGCGCGGATCCAGGGGGTAACTGGGGGAAGTTGCCGCCATGGCCAATCTGGCGCCCCCAATGCAAGAAAAATGCGCCCTGCTGCGTCCTAAGAAATTTATGTAAAACTACCACTTGCTTGATTCCAGTATTGTTATATTGATTTACATCTAGAAACAACATTGTCTTTGTGTTACTGTGTGCAAGTACGTGCGTCCAGATGTATGTACAGCGCCCCATGAAATTTCGTGCTGAAAACCACAGCATGTACATTTTCTAGCGAAACCGAATGATCTTAGTTACCATGGTCAGCGGCATATGTCATGACAAACTTCTGTGCACACTATAAATACCTGGCCCCATAGACTAGAGCTGTTTATTATATGAACCGCGCCCATCACACGCGTATGTACGACCTGTAACAAATGTTACTACACTAACACAACAGTTTGTCACGTATGTTCAGCTAGCTTCCGTATCGTATATCGCAGACAAGCCGATCGAGATCGAAAAGCTAGACCAGCCTAACCTAGATTGACATTCTAGTTATGCAGTGCCATACTGCGGGAAAAAATCACCCGCTGGATTCTCATGACATAAAAGATGGGACTAATTTTTTACAATTAGGATTGGGATACATACATTCAGGGGCGGTGCCACACGGGGGCAGAGAGGGCTACCGCCCATTTTAATTTGCAAGAAAAAGGGAAAAGAGAAGGAAAAAGAAGCGGGAGAAGAAGAAAAGGAGAAAATGAAAGAAAAGAAAATGAGGAAGCGAAAGAGAAAGAAGAAGAAGAGAAGAGGAGGGGTAGGCTAGGCTTATATCTGATCCATATACTTAAATGGAGAAGGCAGTTTCCCCAATTTTATTATCAAAAATTTGCTAAATGTTACAGATCTCCTCTTATTACTCTCACAAGTATTTTCATAATTTTCCTGTGTAAAATCACTGAATATTTAGGGTCAACCAATAAGTTATTCTGCAAAAATTTAGGAAATAAGTAACAAAAATATGGCCACATGATTGATACGAGCCATTCCTGAACTAGTGCACAAGGGTACACTACTTCAAATTGGGGGACTGCATTTTCCCTTTAATCCAGAGCTTCAGGAGGCATCAAGGCTTCAGGAGGTTTGTTGAAAACATACCCTTCTCTTTGACAACAAAGGTTTCCCTCCTCTTTCACCCAACCAAAAGTTAGAATTCACTAAATTAGAAACATTTTCCACCCATATATAATTAGTTTCAAAAATATCTCAAAGACAGCACCATTTTGCATCAAAGTAACCTTAAATTACCAAAAATTTCTCAAACCTCTCCTCCAGGACAGCGATCACTCTCCACATGCTTTGCCCTCTATTAATAAACCATGGCGCTGGATCCGCCCTTGGTGAGGGGAAAGGTACATGTAAGGACTGACATACGTTCAAAATTGTTCTTCAGTTGGCAAAGCTTTTAACTGATTACATTTTTACAAATTGCCATTATGTGGTCTCATTCTTCATATTTCTTGGCTGCGCGGAAGGCAAGAGGTGCTGTTAAAGAGAATGGACGACATCCTATACTCTTTGAGAAATTTTTATCTATGTCAGGTTAACTGGATGCAAAATGGTGCTATCTTTCAAAAGCTTCAAAAGCGATGAATTGATTATATGTTTAGGAAGCCTCATTAGTAATTTTTCTATCCTGTTAAGGTGTAATTGAAAGGGATATTACCTACGGGGAGGATTTCATCTCTACTCTTTGCGATTTTTTTCGTGTTCCTAGTTTCCCTGGATCCAAAATGGTGTTATCTTCGGTGAAACATTCGACTCAAAAATGATCTAATCTTTTATTTCCTGAACTCTCCGGTTGTGGCATGTATGGGGCACCCCTAAAAGACTGGTACCTGGTACAGGCTTCACCCCAGCTCTCTTCGTACGACACCGGGGAGCCACCGTCAGTTGGTGTGTAGCCATAGCGTAGGCCTTGCAAGGAAATGGGGGGGGGGCGGGGATAACACATTTTAGACCTGAAAAGTTGCATCTAAGTATTCTTTCCTTTTAAATTTTGTGTTTTAGTAACAAATTTAGATTTCTGGAAGGGAAGTTTGATTTGATTTAAAGTGGGAAATGCAGTCACTCCAATTTGGATTAGTGTGCCCGGCCGGCATCCTATTTTATGAATGGCTCTTGATGAAAGTCATGTTACAATATGCATGTTCGTTCGTTCGTTCGTCACATTTATTACAATTGTATGCATACATACACTTAAAAGTTTACAATACTGTTCTTGATTTAATATAAAGATGCATGAATACAATAGA
>WURT03018264.1:0-15972 GCA_009936505.3 Holothuria glaberrima | reverse complement strand
AGACAGACAGACAGACAGACAGACAGACAGACAGACAGACAGACAGACAGACAGACAGACAGACAGAGAGAGACAGACAGACAGATAGGTACACGGGAGGCTCTAAGAAATTTTGTTGGGGGCAAAATCAAGTACGTACGCAGGGCGGTCCGGACGACCCCCCCCCCCACCCGGCAATGATCCGCTCCGGATAGTACTGCAGGAGTATGGTAATTATTATGTATTACAGAGATGCCATATAGTTTTCAAAAGCTCTTCAATAACCATCTCAGGCAGTCAGTCATGATCTATCTTAAGAAATAATTTCAACCATATCAGGCGATCAGCCAATCGCTAGTCCACAAGGGCGGAGCAAAAGACAGGGGAAACAGGCAACGCGGCTTGATCTATTTGAATAAAAAGAGCTCCGCCTTTAAATATTTTGTTGTTTCTTTCATTCTGTCACAATAGGTTTCAGCTTTGCCAAGAAGCCATACAATATTGGTTTTCTGGATTTTTTTATGTAAATAATGAAAATATCTAGCATTTTGACACTTGAAAACGAAGAAATGATAGCACTTTTTTGGATTTCAGAACTGTTCCGAAACATAATTTTTTAAAGGGGAAGGGGAATTTCCCTAACTCAGAACGGCAGGTCATCCCCTATACAAATTGGCCACTAGTCAGACGTCTCACTACAGCTTTGACTGACTGTTTGGTGAGTTCGTTTCAAATCAGTATACTTTAAAACAGAGGTGGAGAACGTTTTGCTTATAATGGTCCATTTGGCAGACATAAGAACAAACAAGTAACTAGGAAAAAGCGCGCAAAGCGCGCCGAAAAAATACTGTTTTGAGGGCACTTTTTTCTTTAATCATCGCATTGAAAAGTTATTCAGTTCTTTAATTTTAAACCCTCTCAAAGGAGGGTCTAACACATGCAATCCACCGGAACTTTTACGCTGCGAACGAAATAAGTCTCGCTTAGTTTTCCATGAGTTTGGTTTATGTGTAAAGACATGCTTTACAATGCATGCCATGATTGTGCAGCCGGTGAGGTGTAGTACCAGAAGCGGCAATTAGCCTGTACCGGGGAAATGGTACGGTATATAAAATTATAACAAACTGAATTTCAAGTGTAACTTAAATAACATTCACGAATTGCCTCGCGGGCCGGACCAAATGGTCTCGCGGGCCGGAGGTTCCCAACCCTTGTTTTAAAACGTTCTGGCAACTCGGTTAAATTTCCTGGTAAAACACGACTTTGCCCCTCCTAGTCAGCTAGTTATTCTGTGCACTACTTCTACTGTATCAAATTGAACGCTGACTGGTCGTGACTTCAGAACTTTCCACCAAGTCATGTTTGATCAGAAACTGATACAGCTTCGAATTCAAAAATTCTCGCATTTTAAATTAATCCTCACTCACGCCTGGCACGTACGGCTTTAGAGGACTAATGAGGTACTTTGCGATCATCGGTGGTTAAGGCTTCAGTGATTTTACCGAATAAACGTTTCCACATTCACCCTTTTGGAAGCTTAGAAAATTTGGACCTATGAAACTTAGTAAAACAAATGTCATGGACCAACTTACAACTAACGTTCCGGCAATAGTCTTAGGAGACATTTTAACAAAAGTAATTTCTTAGCATTCTAGGTGCCAACTGAAGATGTCTACTCTGTTTAGACAGTGTGACAATTTAATTTTTCTTTATCACAAACTGAAATCTTTCATTAGAGAAGCTATATAAATAGACGGACAGACGGACAGACAGACAGACAGACAGACAGACAGACAGACAGACATATAGATAGATAGATAGATAAGGCGGGGAGAGGTTATCCAGCAACACTTCTTGTTGGAAAATCTTCGATTACCAGACGTGGGCACGGACCAGCTGAAAACTAAAACGTGACATACAAGTATTTAAAAGCTTCAGATAAGTGTTATACGTAGTTTTTGTTTTTCTTTCAAGGCCCTCAATCTGATATGCTGAATGAAGTCAACGTAACTGTTATGAGCCAGGCCGAGTGTAACGCATCCTATGACGGAGAAATTTCAGACTACACGATCTGTGCTGGCTTACCAGAGGGAGGCAAGGACTCATGCCAGGTGAAATTTCACAAGATAAATAAGGAAAAATAATTATCTGTGTCTAGCAAGTGTGGTGATTTATTGCCTAAATACTACATGAAAATGTGGGTACCTCAAGACTTTTGTTTTGTTTTGAAGTGGCTGTCATATTTCCTTATTTTGCCGCTTTCAGGGCGACAGTGGAGGACCAATGGTAGCACTGAAAGACGATCGGTGGTACCTTATTGGTGTGGTGAGCTGGGGTACTGGTTGCGCACGTGAAGGGTATCCAGGGGTATATGCACGAGTCACCAGCTTTGCCGATTGGATAGAACCAATCTTCAGTGGAGGTGTTCCAGATGGAAGTAAGATAATGGAAACTGTTGTCTTTATAGCGTTTATACGAGGATTAAATATCCCACTTCTGACACCAGTGTGGGTCGCTTCTATCATGAGAACAATCCAACAATCTGTAACCTTACCTGAAATTTGCTGGCGTAGACGGATTTGAAAAATACTTTTTTTTTCGACCGACTCTATGGTCAAGTGGTTAGAGCATCCGACTTGCAGCCGGAAGGTCGGGGGCTCGAATCCTGGCCGGGTCATATCAGTCAGACCAGTTTTGTGGTGTATTCTTGTATTCAAGTAAAGTTTCAAAAGGCTTGAAATCGTTTCATAAAAATAAGGTAAAGTTTAAGCGGGTGCTTTGAGTTATTCTACAAGAGTTTCAAAGGTACACTCCAAAGCATCCTACATAATATCCACCAAGAAGGCCAATGCGATCCTGGTTAAATTGTTACCACATACATGCTAATTTCTGACAAGTATTTTTAAACAGTCGTTACTTTGACCAAAATATTATTTATTTTGATCCAGATTGCCTAGTCATTTTCAACCAGGATATGTATTGATAACATGTGACCATAATTTTGGTTAAATTTAACAGCGTATCTCTAGAGTATTGATACCGATTTTACATTTTAATTGTCCACAGTGCCTGTTGGTCAGTGCTCAGATGGAGATTTTCAGTGTGGTGGAGGCATGTGTATTACGGATAGCTGGCGATGCGACGGCTACAGAGATTGTTATTACTCAACTGATGAAAATTACTGTGGTAGGATAGCAACTTAAAGTAATGTGACAATCGTGGATCGTTTTTAAGCCACTAAGAGAGCACTTTTTGTAAGTAATGTGATCTTTTGTTTTAAACTTCAGTTGTGAACGCAAATTGTCGTAAGTACAAAAGCCAAAACATTTGTAACTTGGGGGGGGGGGATTAGATGTTATTGAATGAAAACTAAATATTGATTCAAAGTTCTTTGAAGTGAAGAAGTACTGACAACATTCATTAAATCTTTTTAAGTTGAGAAATGATTGAAAGGTTGTCATAGGCCGTTAGGTATTATATGTAACTTCTGGAGTGACGGTGAAAACATTAACAAAAGACGGGAGAAAGTTGAGCAAGGGAAGAAGCCGGATACATCCTGTAGACGTAGTGAACTGACTGTCAGAACGAGATCATAAATCACATGTTTCTTTGCCTCTTATTGACCTGTCACTTTGGAAGGGGAGATAAGGGAGGCTAATGTTTCTTCTTCTACACGAAAGGTGATATTTAAATAATATCAGCTTTGTGTTACCTCTGTGTAAAGCGATTGGCCAGAGACAAAATTCAATGAGTTCAAAAATGTAGAATTTTTTCTCTTTTAGGAGGTGAAAAACGCATCTCAATAGCTTGTAGTTTTTGGAAGATACGAATATTCAAAGAAATGCACTTTTTTCAAGATGAAGTGCATTATGGGAAGTCTGTGATGTCATCGTGGCACATTAATTTGACAAAGAATTGAATTTCTTTATGATATTGATGCTACTGTAGGAAATATTTAGTAACTTTGTCATGCCCTATACATTGTGTAGATTTGTGCTAAATCTACATGGAAACATTCGAACATTCCAACAATATCAAATTTCAAGGACAAACAGGACATTCAATTATAAAAAAAAAAACAAAAGGAATCTGAGGCAATGTAACCACTTTACATAACATTGTGTGACCTTCATGAAAAGTGGAGGTATTTCTTGACAAAATAAGTGTTCTTTATTATGAGATATCTGAAGTTAGGAAAAGAGTATTGCTTCAAGGTTTGGAAGGCATGAACTGGAATTTTTTTCTTTTTCACATCAGACCCTTGTGAAAAGCCACTGGAAAATGCCTTTAATTTTCATTTTTCAGACAGTGCTCTGAAAGCATTTGACGTCTTCATGGATAAGACCATCAGTACGGGTTCCCCCCACTGGAAGAATTATACAGCAGAGGACAGTAACGCATGCGCATTAACTTGTCTTGAGACAGCTTCCCCTTCTTGTCGTGCATTTGACGTTCTTGATGAGCTTGATGAGAATAACAAAACACAATGTATCCTGGCAATGGGGGAATATATCATTGGCAATCAGACAAAAGGAACGTTACATTTTATTCGAAGTCAAGTTGATGGTAAGCAATGCTGTAAATTTCACCAAACTCACTTCGCTTCGTATTGCTATACCCAAGTGCGGTACTTGCAATGGTGGTGCTGTGATAACCCTACGGAGAGATGTTGAAATGAAGCAGAAAGTGATTGTTTTTTTGTTGTTTGTTGATTTGTAGAACTTGAGAGGAGCTATGTCTGTCTGGTCTTATCTGCTCTGGTCTATTCTGGTATGTCTGTCTGGCTGTCTGACTAGCTGGCTAGCTGTCTGTCTGTCTGTCTGTCTGCTTGTCAGTCTGTCCGTCCGTGCGTCTGTCGTCTGTCTTTGTGTTTTCCTGTCCGCCGTCCGTCTGCCTGTCTTTGTCTGTATGTCTTTATCTGTCTGTCTGTCCGTCCCAGGGGCGGACTGGCCCACCGGGATACCGGGAAATTTCCCGCGGGGCCCCCACCCCTTCGGAGGTCCCTTCCGTCATGTACCATATGTCTATACAGCGATTTGGGGGCTGGGTTAACTAATGACCTTGGTGACCTATAGTTTTAGTACCCCTTTGGCGGGACACCTAAGACGAACGGAATGTAGAATCCACCCCAAAAAGTGCGATTTGGGGCCAAAATACATGCCCAAACTATAAAATCATTACTCGCACACAAACAAAGCTATGGACACGCTTTTTCGCTAGCTGATTGAGCACTTGAAGTTTTCAGAAACAGTTTATCTGCTCTTACAGGATTTTGTCCAGATATGGACTCGACCCGTGCATCTGCTTTCACATCTCTTTTCAAAGTCTATAAGTATTTGTTAACCCTCTCATTCTCCCGGGTGAGTTGTAAAAGAGATTTCAGCAAACTCAGGGGAAAATCTGGAAGCATTTATGCTAATGAGAATCGAAAAAGATCTTCTTGAAGGCATTTCAGTTGAGTTGATGACATCATTTCCACTTTAACTAAGAATTCAAGTGTTTATTCACGTCTTTTATTGGTTTAGGGGATTGAGCCTTTCCCATCGCTGAAGGATCTGATGCCGGCGAGAAACATTACAGACCGCGCAAGACTCACGTGATCAGAGTTTGACAATTTATGTCAGCTGGTGATGGTGGCAACGTATACTGATCAAAAAATCTTTAAATGAAGACAAAATGTGGATTTTAAGTTATATGAAAACGTTTTTAACTATCAAAATTAGTATACTGTCAGGCCAGGGAGCTGCCATCAGTGGCGCCGGCACGGGGCATGTTTCCCCAATCGAATTCCGAACATTTTCCGAAAATGAGCCACAAAGGCGTTTAAGATAGATTTCTGCAGTGGGTTGGGTGAGGTGTGTTTCTGACTGTACGATGAATAAATTTTAATCAATTTTTATCACAAGTTGCTCTCAAACTGGCAAATTCTTGCAAATTCTTCAACGTATCAAAATTTTTGCTCGCTTGGCGCGCTCGGCCTCACCGCACGGTTGTTTTTACTATCAACACTGTCTCAAACATATTTGCATTATTTATCGGTTAGGGTTTTACAATTACGCTGATTGTTCCGTGTGCAAAGGAGTCATTATGGAGGAGCAGAGCATTGCAAGAATATAAAGTAGTGGAATTCAGGGAAAGATATTTTATGAAAATTTATGTTGTTTCTCAGTGCAAAGTCTGCCCATAACTTTTGTTATGGAAATGCTTTTAAACGCAAAACTGGGGTGCGCTTCGTGCGCATTCGTCACAGTATACAGGCTCCATATCTTATAGCCATTATTGGGGCAATAATAATACAATATTCTGACAAAAGCACTTTAATTAACGACAAAAGTACATCTTCGACCTTTGCAAGGACTCCGAATCAGTAGGGAATCTAAGAGCAATGTTAAATCATGAGTAGCATATACAGCATATTTGACAAAGATACCTGCATTGTACATTAAACAAGAATTTTTCACGGGGAAGAATAGTTACCCCTCCACTAAGACAATGCACCTTTCCATAACAGTCAATCAAAAGTAAGTATTCCCTTAATTGTGAAAGTTTTCCAATAAATGTTCAGTTCGGAACTTGTCAAAGGTAGCACCATTTTGCGTCTAAGCAATTTTAAATGAACAAAACTTTCTCAAAGGGGGGGATACCCCTTATCTTAGACCCACCCCCAGGGCATTACCTGCACAAGGCGGCAAAGGAAAGATTCACTCCGGGTGCACTGAAACCGTAGCCTACAAGTATACGAGTATGCACAATTTATACCGTCTTTCTGGTTGCATTTTAGGGGGGGGGGGGTTTAAAGCATCATCTTTAAAGTTCCCCCTTATAACCAACCTCTGGCGGCGCCACTGGTTGCCATTGTATGGTATTTGCGATTTTGGTAGTTTTAATCACTCGCGTCTGGGCCCCCTATGGGTCAAATTTCCCGGTAGGAATTTCCTCCCCAATCCGCCCCTGGTCTGTCCTTACATGCATAATGTGGCGTAAGTAATTTCGAAGAATTCATATTAAATATTATGTCACGTGATCTCACGTACACTCAAAGCTGTCACATGTACTTTTAATAACGCACCTTAAACCACATTAGTTATCATATCGTTTCTATGCACTGCTTCGTAATCCATTTGACACCCTTATTGGTCGGCTAATAATTTTAATGCAGTACAAAATTAAACTACCTAAAGTCTAAAACTGCAAAAAAAATTGTAGACTTTTTATGAACGTTTGAAGATTAATCTCTTTGGCCTTACTCCATTTTATTTGCGTGTTAAGATGTGAAATGTTGAATTTATTTACTTCTATGAAAATGGTAGATTGCACAAAAACTTGTGATGACACTCCTGTACTTCTCAGATATGGGCCTCAACAGGTGCGGGAATGGGGGGAGCATGTCCCCCTACTTTTGAAAGCGGAGAGGATCACCCCTTTTAATTGTTTTCAAGAACACTAAAGAAAAAGAAGAAACATGTTTGACTCCATAGCTTGTAAATACAGTGATTCAATGTAATCAAACTCGAAAATGGCAAAAAGAGCCATTTAGTGGATTAAAATCGTGTGAAAATACCTGAGATAACACCACAGATCACCTGGCCTTCAGATTGTTACAGGAACCTTAGGGTAGGCCCGGATCCTTCGCTCCTACGGTTTCGCTATTTGCGCTTCAGTGAAATTGTTCTGGTAAAGGTCACACACCCCCTCCACACACACATACCCACACATACATGCTGCAACCCCGCACACAGCTTAGGCGCACACATACATGCTGCAACCCCGCACACAGCTTAGGCGCATACACGCACGCACACACACACACTTTGAGAAGCTATTGAGGCCCTTGTAGTTAGATAAATTTCCCTGATAACCCACGGCGAGACGTTTACAAAATGGCTAAAGAAATGGTAGTTTTCAAGCTCATACGTATCTATTAAGTTCAAAAGGAAGCAAAAGCATTCATTATGAATTACGCAGTATTGTTCCGTGTTATACCCAGGGCTGTAAGGCCCTAGTCTGGACTCGGACTTGAATGCATTTTAACAGACTCAAAAGTGGCCCTGAGTGGAATGTCCAAGAATCAGAACTGGCCCAAAAGGGGCTGCACTTAGACTCAAAACCCATTCCAGTTGAGTCCACAATTAATTGAAAGTTACACTATGATAAGTTACAGAATTCACTGTCAATTGTAAACTATTTATTATGAGTGGTCATACACAGCTACAATTCACTGGGTTAGACAGACTGTGGAATTGACTCCTAACAATGACATTATTATTTATAAAAAATAATAATAAACACTTGTGTATAATACAATAAATTATCAAATCCACTAAACGCTGGCTGGACTAGGAACTGGCCCATAATTGGGGCAACTAAAATTGCAATTGATGAGGATTCGGGTTATGCTATGGACTCGAGCGCAGCCCTGCTTATTACCTTTGCAGCCTATGTAATACGTAATTTTAGACCTTCTGAGGTTCTGTCTCCACTATAAAATTTTACAATTTCTTTAAATTGGTTTATTGTTTAAATTTTCTTTCCAGAACCGGGGAGTGTTTTAACGATTGCTTCGGGTACGATTTCGACACCAGCTTACTCGGTAGACACAATTTCAGTGGATCCTGGAGTCAGATGGACAATTTCCATTAATGAGAATGAATATAATCATCTTGTCTTTTCTTTTATATCGGTATGTTGGTTAACTTCCAAACAAAGATTGATAAATCCATGTGTGGCGATCCCTGGGGCAGTGGGCATATCCCCCAATATTTGAGAAATCGCCCAGTGATTTTGATTTTTCACACAGTAAATTATTGGAAAATGGGATCATATCCCCCTAATATTGAGAACAAATCGCCGCCCTTGGACAAATCAATGAGATAAAATTTGAATAGTATGGCAGTTTTAGGAATACCATTGTGAGATTTTTGATATAAGTTTTGAAATTATCAACGATATGCCTTGTTCATTAAATAAGTGCAGGTTTAATTTCACAATAGCGGACATTTCATAATTAGAACTACATGTCATTCAAAGAAATATGAATATAATGATGGCGCTACATAAGAAGATGTAAGAGATTATCCATTCAATTCTTTTTATGCCACTTCCTATCTCTTCCTTTTATAAGGAATTGGCTCAAGAGCATCATAACGTTCAATGTTTCACCATTTTGTAAGACCCATTGCATAACTTTTCAGTTCATTACTATTCCAGTAACGCCCACCCTCCCCTCCTTCCATAATTACCCCACCTCCATAACTACCTCTTCAAACTGATTTCTGGTCCCGGCGTCATGCACAGAAAAAAGGGCCCAGAACCAGAGCAGGCCAAAGCGAGACCTGGTGAGGAATGGGGACGACGCTAGTGGGACGCTATGAAAGTGAATAATGAATGAGAAGTTACTTCAAAAAGTGAAAGGAACGAGCCCCGTGGCCTCCCAAGCCGACCAGCCTACGGGACCCTTCATATCCCATTTGGCAAATACGCTCCTCGAGTTGACCAAGACCCTTCTCGCCGATCGTATTTTACAATGATCTAAAATTTCTTTCCTTCTGAGTAGGTCAAGGCTCAAAACGATACAACTTCTTGTGACGACATAGATACGCAAAATCTTGTCGTCATTCGACCGGGGGCAGGAAATACCGAGGGCACTATCACTCAGTGCTTGAGTCAGGTGGAGCTTGACGTTGACTATGAGCTTGGTGATGAGGACGCGGTTTTAGAACTGTACTCACACGACCCTACGAGTTACGGGTTTGTTGTAAATTACAGAGCAAGTAAGTTCACCACCGTCTGGTTACACTCTGCTTTGGGAAGGATTATTATAGAAATTATTACAGGACAGTTAACAAAATTTTTTGAAATATATAACAATTGGCCTTCAAGTATTTTCATTTCTCATTGCGGTAAAACCGAAAATCTTGTAAGCATGATCATTTGAGACAGCCATGATGGATACTTTTTCAAACTTGGTTTGTAGATTTGTCATATAAAGAGAGAGAGAGAGAGAAAATCATATAGGTTTTGGTAGAGGTCAAAGGTCACCGAGGTCACCAGAGGTTAAACTACAAAAAGCTTGTCACCTGAACAGACAGTGGGCCGTATCTTCAAATTAATATGTATCGTTTCGTGACTTCCGAAATGAGTGGGCCGGCTTAAGTTTTGTACCATTTCAAAGATAAAATTATAAAGAGCAACATGTAGGCGTTTTTCTTTTCACAAGCTTACCTCTGGTACATTGATTAGTAATTCTAATTTTCGTTACCTAATTATGAACATTTGTGAACGATTGTGTGACGGAAACATGTTTAGAAATATCTTCTAATGTATAATGATGATGGTTTAACGAAAAGCGTTAGATTTCTCATTTTGACGGCAGGGATTCGATTCCTATTCCAAACTTTTCTTCGGATTTTTTATTTAGTTTTTTGTTTTTTGTTTCTTTACTCAGTGGCGGATATAAGGGGGGTTGAGGGTTTACACCCCCCTTTGAATTTTTCTGCATTTTTTAAATAGCCTGTTTTTGTATTTTTTTTTTTATTATTTGCTATAATAGGCTAGGTGAAAGACCGGCTTTTGATTGGCATATAGTTTTGTTAGAGAATTCAAAGTGTCTCGATGCAGGACCTAAATGCAGGTTCTGTCAAGGAAATTTTATTTAATGCAAAATTTCTGCACGCTCCGGGCGCATTCGTTACGGTTTGCACTCCATCTCATGACCATTACTAAGGTAATAAAACAATGACGATATTCTGATCACGACTCTTTTCCGAAAAACAGTGGTACATCTCCAACATACGTAGGGCCTTGCATCAATATGGGATTTTTCAATTTAAACCGTAGCATAATGTGGAGGGTGTGAAGTACGTATTTTCTGTTGAACATTTTTCGAAAAAAAATTGCCGTGCACAGCTATTATCGGTGTAGATGATTGTTAATACACCCACAACGAAAAAACATTTTGGAAAGCACTTGTTAGTCCCTTCACCCCTTTTGCTGTACCTATCTCGGAGGTCTATCATCACCTCCCTGCACCTACACTCTCCATCCTTCCTATTTCCCATTGCTGCAAGCTGATTGTCTGGATTTTATTCAAAATTAGTAAAAATACGATAGTTTTGAAGTGCTCGGCTTCATACTGTGTAGTTTTATTTAGATGACAGGCAATAAGCATCATGACAGTGCCTCATTTTATGTAATTAATCCAGAGCTTCCCGGAAACCGTATAAGGTGGCCATCAGCCTTAGATACCCTTTTAATGCGCAATGAAGCAAAGGAAAATGTCATAATAGTTCAAGAATGTTTGTGGGGGACTCCCGGCCATGGAAGTAGTTTTGCTTAAAAACTTTCCCAAAATAGAAGGCAGTAAAGTAACCAAAAGGAGTGCTTCAGGAGGTTTGTTGACAACATACCCTTCTCTTACACAACATACACTCTTCTTTCATCCCACCAAAATTACAGTTTCCTAAATTATGGACATTTTCCAGCCATATATAATCAGTTCTAGATATATCCTAAAGATAGCACCATTCTACATTTATTAAACCTTAAATTAACGAAAATTTCTCAAAGGGGAGGGGTGTCCCCTTTCCCTTGCACCCCTCCCCAGGACGACACCTTTATGTAGTGATAAAGGAAGGGTCCTTCACTGCTGTGTACAACACACAGGAGCGCTTATAAAATACATTTTACACAGACTGGAGGCTGACTGAGGTGACGTTACGATGTCATCTGTGTTGTCCGCCCAATCACCAAACCCTTTCAGCGCCACTAATCTTAGTCACGTCCTGAGAGGGAAACGCCTTCCCCTTTGACCTTTCCCTAGGACGGCCATCACAAATCGCCCAAGCATCAAAATTCTTGCAATTTTACCATTCCAATCAAAGTAGTATGGTATGAATGATAAGAGTTTGAAAAGGGCCTATGTATTTGGTGTAGACTTCTCCACAAAAAATTGTCATTTCTAGTGCATGAAAGTGACATGCTGAAGAAATGGATAATGATAGCACTATTCTGCATATAGACCGCATCCTGAGACATTTCCAAGGGGGCCCTCTCCTCCTCTTGGCCTCTCGCCCAGGACGGCTATCACTCCTCCAAAAGCCATCGTCAACCCTCCCCCCTCCCTTACAGCAAAACCTGGATCCGCCCCTGTCTTTACCGTTACGTCCGTCATATCACGGAGTTACTAACTCCGTGGTCATATTGGTAAAAAGGTTCCTATGGTCTTTGGTGGAGGTCATAGGACCTTTTGAGGTCATTAGAGGTCAAAACCGAAAACATTATACAGACGATATTTCCAAGATAGCAATGATCAAAACCCCGCACTGACTGGCACCGTAGAAGTAAAAAAATATACATAAAGATTGGGGATCATTCTAATTGGAACGCAGTCTCAAGTATGAATGGTCGGTCGCACTCATAACAAATTACTGGTTGCAACAGGCTGTGCATTTGACTCTTAACAATGATCTTCATAAATAGTTGTGAAATGTAAAATAGTGCATGTAAAGACAATGTGCATGAGTACTCTCTGGCCGAATTCGAAACCAGCCAGCAACCGACCTAATGTATATGACGTCACGTGGTCAAAAAACCAAAGTGCGCCTGCTCACAGAACACGTATGCGCATTTCTTTGTACACCTGGTATTTCAGCGTGACCTCTCACACGACGGTCATCAAATAGATGATGACGTCAATGTATTAGGATTATTGGGAAAACTTGATTCGTAGATGGCTAAGACTCGGGTAAGCATGACTCGTGTAGAGCAGTATGAAGCAGATTTATTCCAACTTGAAAATAATTTTTATAAATACGCTAATCATTAACATTGCATTGTGCTTCAAAAAGAAGGAGAGAAATAAAAAAAAAACGATTTTCAACTTAACAATGACGCTTTTCACACCCAGGTTGGTTCTGTGATTCCTCTGAGACGATGGCACCCGGCTACATCTTATCCCCACGTTACGGTGTCGGAGACTATCCCAGTAATGTCAGATGCAGAAGTAAAATCGAGGCTCCTATCGGTCACAGGGTCCATTTAGAGGTCGAATTCTTTCAAATTGAATTCAATGGCAACATTCAAGGGTCCTGTCCCAGTAACTGGGATACTCTCACAATTTACAATGGTCCAGACGACACGGCTAATATCCTTGGAAGGTACTGCGGTGATTTGATTCAGTCTGAGTTCTGGTCCACATCAAACAGTCTGTACATCGTCTTTAAATCGGATTCATCAGCTCAAGAAACAGGATACAAACTCAATTATTATTTTGTTGCTGGTGAGTGACTAGCGGTTTTGTTTAGAATTTTAAAGTGTTGTAAGCAATTTTACCACTGTGTTTATTACGGAATAGTTTCATAGTATTACCAGGGAGGTGCTATCACCTCCCTGGTATTACTTGGTAGCTCTCACAGTTTCCTGGAATTACTTTGATAACTTTTTAGTTGGGTCGGGTTTCCAGAAGTTGAATTCTACAATCACAATCACAATCACAAAAAAAACTTGGTCTCCACATCCCCACTTTATTTTACTCTAGGCATCGTTAGCCACTTTTCAGATAAAAAGAAAATCCAGGTGAATTAATAATAATTTTAAATAATGAAATGAACACCTAGGCCTATGTACTTTTTGCTTTTTTAGAAACGAATGATACTACAACTCACATGCCACATGAACCATCGACGAAAGCCAGCGAACCTGAGATGACAGAAACAGAGAAACAAATACAGGCGCTGGAAGACTCATTAAAAGCCTATAAGGTCGGCATGTCGGCAGTTATGATGATTGGGACTGTTCTTGTTGGAGTCCTTATTGCATCCATAGTAACAATAAGTCGACGAGAAAATGCCCAGATGAAGAAAATGAAACAGGACGAGAAGAACGGTGAGAAACTTATATATCCTAAGAAGGACTTTATACAAATGTTTCTTTACAGGAGTGGCCGATGACATGGCGAAGGGCGACATAGGGAAATTCCCCTCATTCGGCCTTTGACTCGTCTCCACTTTCCCCCCTGCAGTGGGCTCGTGAACAAGCTTAGACAACGTTTGCCTCTCCTCCACAACTTCTGCTTGTCCGGACTGTCCTCCCTACTTTTAAAACCTTGTCGCGGGTGGTGGGGCCAGGATTTGCCCGACTGAGAGGGGCTATTCGGGAGAATGGGTCAGCAACTCCAAACTCCCAATAACAGCAATGGGTTGCAGGAAGAATGACGGAGGCAAAATTTTCGGAGCGCCACGTGAGCTCTGCCACGAAAATGTGGGTTTTATCTAAAGGAATATGAAAATTTGTGGTTTTTATTAAAGAACCTACACTCCTTGAGATCAAAAGCGAGAGAGCTCTGGTCGCCGTGAAGAATTACATATACCATCATTCCCGTAAAGACTCCCCGACGAAATGGAAATCTTTCTCCTACGGGGGTCAGCCTTGAGCTTTCCCTGCCTCCCGCCTGGTGCTTTCCCTGGTTCTTTTTATCAAAGCTTCAAGCAAAACAACATGTGACTATCTTCAAGTCGTGTGGACGACTCTATATGCGTACGGTGATTCGAGTCAGGGTATCCGTTCGAGAGATAAAACTATTGTTTCATAAATATTTCAGTCATGGGACAAGTGGGATAATGATATTTTAAGAAAATGTAGGCATAGAAATTTCCTGTTATCGATATAATCCTTTCAATTACGGTTCATAATGCTCTTTCTTTCATACAGGTTGCAGTTCAAGCGCAAGCGGTTCTCTCAATGAAGCATACGACGTAAGTGATGCACCGCTTGAAACACCGTGAAATGTGTATAACAATGAAACGAAAACACCCGGCGGTATATCGATTTACTAGGCTTACTTTCTAACCAAATAAGGAAGAATTCAAGATGCATGTTATGTGCAAAACAAAGACGTCGTTTATGTACATACCGGTACCTGCTATTTAACAATTAAAACAATTAAAGAGGGTGATAAAATTATTGAAATAACTTGAAACGGTGTATAATTTTAGAAAAACGCTGGACATGCACAGATGTTCTAGTTTACCATTTATGAGTGGCAATGCACCGATTGAACAACCGTGAAATGATCTAAAATCATAACAGACACCGTAGTTTATAGGTCTGCCACTAGTTTATTTTCAAAGAACGACGATCCATGTACCGAATGAAGAATCGTGAAAACGGTGTATATTAAAGGGAAAATGCAGTCAACCCAATTTGGATTAGTGTAGTAGTCTACCCTATTTCATGAATGGCTCTTGAGAATCATGTGACAATATTTTTCTCACTAAGTTATGAAATTTATGGGGAGTAACCCCTTGGTTTACCTTGAATATGCAATATTAAAGTCCTGAAATATCATGAAACATACCTGGAAGAGAAACAAGAAGAAACTTGTGAGATGTAGGCCTAGCTGTTGTTTCAAAATAAGTTTGGGCGACTGTATATGCCCTTTAATGAAAAGATTCGGTATTATATAAATACACCAATTAAAAATCAACAACTTAGCAATAATTATGGGAGACAGGCATTTTTTGGACTGAGCCCCTAGGATGCGAAGTGTAAACCGTCACGAAAAAAAAAAATTTTTTTTCATTACAAATGTTGAATCCAGACTGCACAGAGACTCTTTCAATATCCAAACAAAACAAAACAAATCGTTTTCTTTTTTCTTGAAATATGTCTTCCCAAAGTAGCCTACAACGCTGTGTTACTCCTCAATCACGCACAAACCTTAAAACAATCAGGATAGTTTTGACAACCCTTTCAGTTGAATGATGCTAATACGTTTAAAGACGGTACTCATTTTCAGCATAGATTGCAAGTGCGTGGAAATTTTGAAAGTTTTTGAAGCATTTGCAAAATTTTTGGTAGTTCTGATTTGATGAAATCTGTTCTCATTAAAAGAAAAACTAACCCCGGTCGGGAATAGCATGCACAGTATCGTATCTACCCCATCTACAGCGACAAAATAGTCACATCCCAATCAGTTTACCGTACCGCGAGACAGGT
>WURT03018242.1:0-15972 GCA_009936505.3 Holothuria glaberrima | reverse complement strand
CATTTGTCTGACTGTCTCATTAACCATCTTGACTCCATATTTGGTAAAATAATGGACTAGGCTTCGACTCATATGCTTTGGAGTCTCGACTGTTTATTCACTAATAATAGTCAGCCAAATGCAATTTGTTTCTTAATTAATAGCCAGTCAACTCATTACTTTGTGAAAATACCATATAATTTCGCTTGAGGTGATTCTTTGCACTTTTCAAAAGGGGAATACGTAAAATTTCTGCATCCAAAATATTGGCATAATGTTTAAGTAATTTCATCCGAAAAGTAAAGACAAATAAAGATCCCTCACAGAGGTAATTCTGCCCAGTGTTGTTCAATTGTCATAAAAATAATGACAAAAAATATAAAAATTGATAATGTTTGCAAACAATCTTTATTCCATTCTATCCCACACGTGGTTGCCCAAGCCAATGAGAGAGCACTACTATATGAATATTCACTATGCCAAAACAGCACAACAAACAGTGCGCATGTGTACATGCCAGTGAAGGAGCACTGTTATACTGTATTTTCGAAAACCCCTAGCTATACCTATGTAGACTATACTACATTGGCCCTTGTGAAGTTATTACGATCATGAACTCAAAGTGAAAGACACTTGTGATGAGAACATGTTTTTCACAGTGAGATTTCATTCTTAAAATGCACAAGACTTTCCCATCGTTATAACATGTAAGTGCTACCTCGGTATTTTCGTGGTTATAATAACAGAGCCAAGCTTTTGGGATTTTCAGAATTTAATTAAGCTCCTCCGCCTCCTCCATCCTGATACAGTAATGGTTGCCAGAAATATATTGTATGGGCAGGGGTATCAAAATGTTAGTGTGCATTGCAACCAATTATTTAATTTGTATCTTATCATGCTTTTGGAACTAATTATAGTATAAAAGTTGTCCCTGGCTGAGATCTCCGTTTTAGAGCCCTGTTGAAACAGTGAAAAACTTTTTGTTGGAAGATGCTATACACCATATAATTATTTAATTAATTGCCCCCGCACTGTTCAAATCAACAATCGCTTTCTTGATATCTCGAGGTCAGAGGTGCCATACTGTTCGATGTGTCAAACTTATTTTGACGACACTGTCCAAACTCTGCCCTTTTCACTTCCGAAACCTTGGCAAGAGCTTCCTGTTATAGTACGTAAAATCTATTAAGAAGCTGCAGACACCCTGGTATGTTGCGTACCATTGCAAGCTGGTCATGTCACAAAAGGAATCACCAGTATCACAGACTAGTATCTTCACTGCTACCTGACGGACAGTTATCATTTCCCTAATCTGGCATTCACAGTGTGTTTTTTCCCATATCCATGTATTTCGCTTTATGCATTCCATTCAAATAATGCTTGTTTGTCAGTTTACGGCCTCTTTAAATCCAAATGCTTTCTTTTTCTGTTTTAAATCTCTTATGAAAATGTTTTCTTTTTTTACTGGTAATCCTTTGGAAGTGAAACTCTGACATTTCAATAAGTAATTGTCTCAGAGAAATGAAAAGAAATAGTTATAAGCCCCATGTTGTTATTTTAATGAACTAGAAATACTCCCAGTTGGACATAAATCATAGATACTTCACACATGATGACAAGCTGTGTCCATAAGGGGGGTGCAGCCTAGTTACTTAGTCGAGAAGTAAATTGAAAGTTTAATCTGAGGGCGTAGTTCACAATTATCCACTATTGCATTGACTGTCATCTTCAGTTCTTGTAAAATGCTGATGCAAAGATACTTTTGCTTGAAAAGGTTGCCAACTGGGAGTATTTTCTTTTTGTACTGTACTTGGCTCAGGAAGTATTGACTCAAACACCTTGGTCTTGATACATTATGCTCCATTTAAAAACCTTGGGCTCCAGCTGCCTCAGCCAAGCTGCAGTGGATGCAGTCACGCTTTGTTACATGCAGGGGTGGCACACCAGGTGGGGGCAGGGAGGCCTTGGCCCCTGTCAGGGAATGCTGCCCCCCCCCGTCAGGGAATTTTTACAGTTTCGTTGGGGAGTCTAAGTCAGTTCCATAAAGTATGCAGTCCCCAATGGTTTACCTGTTTTTTTGCTCTCAAGAGGACAATTCTCATCAGACTGCTGACATTATTAGGCTAGCAGATGTGGAGATAGTAAAGACAAAATTGGATGGTATGGTACCCTCTGGAGATGGTTGAAAATGTATTTACTGTAAGACCATTTCTTTCTGTGCTGTAATTAGTTTTGGACACTTTGAAATTGAACTTAGCTTTTGAACAAGTATTCAATGATTACTTAAAGGAGGGGGGGTGGGGAGTTGGTTCACAAAATTATGATTTTTTTCACACCTGTTGAAATTTACTCACATCTTGATGGTAAATGGTTATAAAACTAAGAGATTCCGTACATCTGAAACACAGCTGAAATGCAATGATAGAGTACAGTAATTAATGATTAAAATCATTTATTACAAATTTGTGGCCAGACACTTTACCATTAGGTATTAATCATATGCAACGTGTCTTCAGAAAATAACTACAGTTTCTCACATTTTTGGTAACTACAGGAAGTGATGCATGAGTAATGAGGCTTATTAGAAACATTATCATGCAATGATTTCCTTCAAACTTGTCACAAAATAATGGATAATCTACTCAATGAGCCCCTAAACTCTAATAGATTTTTTAATTTTAAAATATTTCATTGTGTTAACATTTCCTTTAGTGGAATGTACAGTATGATATAAACATAGCTGTGCATGAAAGAAATTGTGCACCAAGAACCTGTAGCATTGTAGCAGGCAATATGCATAGTGCCTTCAGTATGCAATCATTCTTACTACAAATGCTAAATTATGAAACTCATCACCCCATATCCTTCACAATAAAGGTCTATTGCAAATGTTTTCATCATAATATTATCCTTTTAGATGTATTCAGACATTCCACCATGCATGCTGAGAATATGTGCCTACTGCGAACTGGAGGCTCTAGGTTTTGTAACAATGTCCTAGTGTTTAACTTTATCAGTACCTGTAATTTCAAATAATAAATAGACTCCTGGTTTAATACAATGTGTTTTAATGTGGAGTATCGGTAACAGAAAAGGTTTGAAATTTTATCGCCTTGATCTGACATTGTGTAGCTTCAGGGGTAGGTTTTCATTTTATTTTCTGCCTGTTAAGACATTTTTCAATGACGTCACTGTATCGTGGTTTGTTGGACGTCATGGCTATCAAGCACTGTACACATAACTGTACTGTACAGTTCATCTGAACTTGTCACAACCAAAGGAAGACTGGATATAAACTGAAAAATTCTGAAAAACAGATTTACACGTTTTGGCTGTAAGTATTGCATACATTAGGTTCCCTAGAATGTGTGCCAAACATTTTCCCAAATAATTTTAATATGGCTCACAAAATTATAAAAAGAAATATGCTTCTACTTACCTCACCTATTAGTACTATTGCACAGTAGGGTTGGGTAAAGTGAAAAAATCCCTATCGATATATCTCGATAATATCGCTAAAAATTTCTGCGGTATATCACCAAAACGGATTAACCTATTGTAGACAAGGCTAAATGTGCCTGAAATATGCCTAAAAAAATTTTCACCCAATATTCTAATAAGAAGAAAATCGATGAATGAATACTGAAAGTAGAAACACTATTTCATCTTCTAAATTTAAATTGCCAAAATTTCAGTCCCCAAAAAGTCCAAGCTACCCTTTAATCTATTGATCAAGCAGTTAGTAAGTTGAGGTTTTACGTCTCAGTTTGTAACCAATTGGTTAAAGTTGGGCCAGCCACGGCCTTTTTTCCAGTTGTTGCTCACTTGCTTGTTTTCCCTACTCTGTTGCTTATGCTGAGCACCTAGCACAATGGCAGTAAGTTCCTTTTTTAAAGTCTTGGTATGACCTGGCCAGGATTTGAACCCCCGACCTTCCGGCTGCAAGTCGGATGCTCTAACCACATGACCATGCAGTCGGTATATCTGTCGATCAAGCAAGTATTTTTTTTGTATCGTCATATTGTGATAAGGGGAATTTAACATCGCATTACGTGAAATGGACTTCTGGCGACGATACATCCATACATAAGATATATCCCCCAACCCTATTGCACAGCCCATCTACTGTGGAACAACTTCGCAAAGATTTTATGCTCAAAATTTTGGCCCACTTTCTCCTCAACTACCAGTGCTTTGAACAACACACTAAATGTGTGCATGTGATGAAGGCAAGCTCAAACAATCTTGAGAGGTATATATCCTGAATATAAATTTGGCATAAATATCTAAAAATGTTGGAGGCACTTGTGTCAAAGACTCTCCAATAGCCATTCCCAATATTTTCATAAGGTCCACTGTCGTTATGTTTACTTGCAGAGCTCCCTACTTTTTGGAGTTTTTGAAACCTGTAGGCCCTATGGTATCCTAACGTATGTTATTCACTTTGCATACATACTTAATACCCCTTGCTACACCCTATTTGCATTAATCTTGCAAGCTGCATGCAACTCAGAACAGTTTTGACATCATACACCCAATGTCTGCTGTTTTGGCTAGTAGTCTGCCCTCAGTTGAGCCTGTACGGACTCTTGTCTCCTCGCGAGAATTTCAAAACAGGCCCTTTCTATTTTGCTTCCAAATTTAACAGAGTTAAAAATTATTTTGTCTGCCCAGATACAAGTTGTTTAAGACATTATAGTATCTTCCATTGACTGTGTAAGACCTGACAAAAATTAGTGCACCATTTTGAGTTTTAAAACTTTGTGGATACTACCTTACTTGTGTTGAAGGCTAGTCTGGTAAAATGGCCAGGCCAAGTTGGACGTAACAGGTTTTGGATAAATGGGGTTTAGATAAACATGGTTTTACCAAATCTAGATTGTCGAGATGTACATAGAAACGACATGAATCACCTTCTGGGCATGAGATGTGACTGAGCATCAGGGTTGTTGGATATGAAATTTTCGTTATCGATGTCGCGAAAAAATTTCCTTCAACACCCAAACGATATCGCGATATTGCCGGATCCCGTTTGTCTTTAATATAGGCACCACGGTAAAAATGAGAGTACATGGCACTGGCCCTATTGGTGGAGCATCCCCAATGCCAATGTTATTTCTCAAAAAGACTGCCATACTGTAGCAATTAGCCAAAGAAATTGGCCCATTGCTATGTTATAAAATAACTCAGGTAATCCTTCTTACATCAATGAAACTGGAAATATCGAAATGAAAAACAATCTGCAGTAGTTTTGCAGCTGGGACTAGCATGCGATCTTGCAGGTTTATCAAATGAATCTTCTTTGCTAATTTCACTCAGCCCTTTGTAAATGATAAAGTAAAACAACTGTGTCAAACATTTCCAGGTTGCTCATCAAGTTGGTGAGGATGTTGCATGCATAGGGGGATTTTCATGATATCGTTTGGGCAATTTCATAAACGATATTGGGAGCAAAATTACATATCGATATTTTTAGCTGATATTGTCGTATCGTAACAACCCTACTGAGCATGTCAGTTAGACACTGCACACTTACAGCTATGGGATTGAGAAAATTCAGATTACAAGGGTTCTGAAGATTTGGATTGCAGGCACCTTACACTTGAGTCTTTACCTTATAATGATAATGATTACTCTAGCCAGACATCAATCAGTTTGATTGTGAATTTTATTTGTTGGCTGTTCAAATGTTCTGTGGCCCATTTATTTGTATGTCATGGGCTGCAATGGCCTGCGAGCTACTACTTGTGAACTTAGGCCCTGTACAATCTAAGTAATAGATTTTCACACAATTGACAATTGAGAGAAAATACACAAAAATATGGATTAGCCATCTTACATTTCGTTCTGCACTTATGTATAAGCCCCAGTTCGTGAAGTCATCTTCATATTATATAACAGGCTTTTTCAAGTATTTTTGAGGCAGAGGACTCCTTTTGCTTGAATTTACTCTTTGCAATAATTGAAGTAACTACTGTAGATTCTTTGTGAAATGCAAAAATTTCATATATTACTTGAATCTTAGGATTCACATTCTTGAACAAGCAGTACCAATGAGTTATTGTTTCTTTTTTCTTCTTTTTTTTCTTTTTTTTTTGTTTAAATTGACATATGTATAAGTTAAAAAATGGCTCCAGGCACAGGTGATACCAGGGCTTGAAGTAAGATTCAAAATGGGCATAGTCAATTTTTTATGAGCAAAATAGCTATAGGTCTGTGTTATTTTATAGGACTTTCTTGAGAGGCACCACAGCCATCAGTTAGGGCACGATAGCCATGGCTATCAGCGCGATGGGATATTTCAAGCCCTGTAATACTAATAAGGTGGCCAGTCTGTTATAGTATCTTTTGCTCCTCATCACCTCCTGTATGTAGTTGAGTAAATAGGAGGTATTGGAGCTCATAGACTCCCAAACCAGGTAAGTTTGGTATATTAATGGTTACATTCTTTGTAAATATGTTGTACAATGCATATAATGCAGTTTGTGTTTTATATTTTTGACCTTGGGAGTTCTTTGGAATTTTTGAGCATGATATTGAGAATTTCTAAAAATCCTGTTGGCAACCCTGGCCACCTTATATTGGCTGACTGGAAAGACCTGAAAACATATCTCATTGGAAATATTTACTCAGTGAGCTCGTGGCAAGTTCCCTTTGACACTGTTAAGCAGGGCTTGAAAAATTTTCTGCAGCCTTGTTGCCCTGTCGGTTAACCCATCTTCTGAGATAAGTAATTTTTGGTTGCCTGTTAGAGTTCAATTGTTGCTCACATAAAGGATGTAAAGATGTAAAAGAAACATGCTTGATCATTATAATTTAATGATTCCCAGTTGCTCTATACTTTTTTTTGTACCCTTTTTTTCAGTCATTTTGAATGTTAGCAAAAATGAGAAACAGTTTCTGTCTCTAGGATACAAATTTGTTGACTGCAATTGACAAATATTGCATATGTTTACCCCAGCCAGTTTTTCCTCAGCCAAATTTACCCCAACCTCTAAAAACAACATTTTTACTTGCAGTCACCAGCTATGAATCGAAACCCTGTCTTGTCTGTCTGCTATACAGTAGCTACAACCAATTTCAGTAGATTGAGTAGGATCTGCAGAATCAAGCTCATCGTGTGCCTTCAGTTAAGAACTGAAATCCTCCCCAAAATTGTCCAAATCACTCAGCCCATAAACCTGATACAGCTAACAAAATAGAGTAAGCTTGTTAGCAACATTTGTTTAGTATCTTTTAAAATCAATGATAATAAGCAATTTTTCAGCTTTTTGAATCCTAAGAAAGTTGTCCTAAATCTGCACCTATGGTCCCTGTGAGTCCACCAAACTTTCAATTCAAGATACGTTACTAGACTGCATCTGACTGTATAGGTGTTTTAGTCTCAGTGTAGCCAACTCAAAGCTGATGCCATAAACAATTATCTAGATGACATTCATTTCATAAAATAGTTTCAACACATGTGGAAAATACTCTCACTAAGCTCTGTCTAATATTTTCAAAAACTTTTCTTGCGTAATTTTCCTGTACGATACTTTTTTTCTTCAGAGTTACTTGCTTTGGCTGCTAAGCTATCCTAACAATTAAGTTTATGTATGAAGTTATATTGAGCCTAGCAAAGTCTTGTGTTTCAAAGTAATACTGAGTGACAGGCAGTTACAGTTTTGGTTTATTTATGGCTTGGTGCAAGGGTGCTCTACATGGGGCAGAGCTACCACGTGATCATGATATATGCAATGAGAAATTTACGTGAGAATTTACGGAATAATTTGTAATTTTTACAGTATTACTGCAAAAAACTTTTCACACACAGAGCAACACAATGATGATGTCTGTACTGTAAGTTTAGTGGTGGTTTGCTTTTGGCTGTGATTAAGACTGTGACTTATGGTGCCCGGTCGGGCATGTTCTGCTGTGCAATTTATGTATTTTAGTTGCCCAAGTCATCAGACAAGTTGCCCTCCGGCACTTGGGCACCTGATTTTTGAGCCCTGCTGTTAAGGATAATTAAATGTTTACATGTGCATGACAAACTTTTTTCATTTGTTGCTTCTCTACAGGTAAATGTTCAGTTTGCAGGACACACAGCTCTTCAGGCTGCAAGTCAGAATGGACACACTGATGTTGTTAATGTTTTCATCAAACATGGAGTGGACATGGAAGTTGAGGTCAGTGAGAAGATTCCAAAGAAAATTATTTTTTTTCAAAAATAGGAATTTCTATTAGAAAAGGGAGGGCAGTATTGTCAATAATTGTGGATAAGTTTTTACGATCATAAGAGTTTCAGAGGAGGACATCACTGGTCATAAAGACAAGGGAAACTACTGTATAGAGATGGACAACCAGACAACACCCAAAAGTTTTCAGGCTCTGCAAGTTTACTTCTTGATAGTCAACTTATTCAAGGCAACTACAATCGTGGCAAAAAAAGGAATGTTTATTCTTAGTAGTTTAGCACTTAACAGTTAATCTATTTAGTACTTTGTAAGAAAAAGCGGTGGGTTGTGGTAATTGGTGGACAAATGTTAAGGTGATCCATTGTCATCTTTGGAGAATGACATTTTGGGAGGAATCTGTGAGAACTTGTACATTACTTCATGTGGAAGAGAATTGCAGGCATCACAGTAGTTGGGGTTGGGGGGTACAGGGGGCTATGGTTGCACAACTTTCAATTTGACCATTACGTGAACTTGCCATTACTCAAATCGCATACCACTGTACAGTTCAAAACCCGACCTCTGGTTGAAAAGTCGGGATTTTACTTGATGTTCGCACCCGCAGCCTAAAATTTTGAAAAAATCACTAGAAATATTAGAAAACCTAATAAGTGTCCCAGTGGTTATAATCTGTAGGTGGTAACATCAAGTGAAATCCCGACTTATGGCCAGAGGTTGGGTTTTGCACTTTTCAGTGGTAGGCGATGTGAGTATGGGCGACATCACGTAATGACTGTTGTTCTTCTTAAAATGCTCAAAATTAACTTCATAAATGTTAAAACTCTTGAGTGGAATGGTTTCCCCCTTCCTTTTTTAGAAATCTTCTGACAGCCCTAAATGCAGGAGGGGGGTTTCCAAATCAAATAAGGTCTCAAGTTTGAACTCACTTTCCTACTTTTAAGACATTATACCATAATTAGTCTTTTTCAAGGAAAATTCCTCTTCTTGACAGGATAAAGACGGTGACCGTGCTATTCATCATGCAGCCTTTGGTGATGAGCCCTCTATTATAGAGCTTTTACAGTGCGGTGGAGTGGACTTGAATGCAAGGAACAAACGCCGTCAAACAGCCCTTCACATAGGGGTCAACAAAGGTCACTTTGGAGTTGTGGAAATTCTGCTTAAATTAGGGTGTCACCCAAGCTTGCAGGTAAGTCTCACTTAGTAGAAGTCCTGTATGTTTGAGTATGACTAATGATTGAACTGGTCATGTTTTCATGCCGTACATGGCATGCTGGTGAAGTTACTGATACTGCAACTTACATTATTTTGTACTTCTCTCTTCTTGCTGTTTTTTTTTATTTTTTTGTGAATTGCAATGGTTTTGAAACTTTCCCCCACCACAACCCATGTACTGAATGCTAGAAGGAAAAATTTCTACCTCTGAGATAGTTTGAACTCTCCCAACAAAGTTACTTCTAGCCCCACCCAAAATTGTCATAAGCTTTTCCCTGTTTGCACTGGGCTGTGACATCTAAAGGTCAGCAAACTTTGTGCAGACTTGTGCAGCAGGGCCTTCTCCAATGCTTTCAATTCTAGTTAAAAGGAGCTTACTATGAGATATCATGTATCTTGGGATTAGGGACCGTTACTCTCTGGATAAATTAGTAAACAAGTGACTTTTTAGGTTGTGTCATTACAAATGTTATCCCTTTATTTTCAAAGAGCACGTTTTGAACTTTTGGCCTTCTACTTTACTGTTTCTACATTTTTGGTAGGGAGGAGATATCTTTGTGCATTTCAGAATTAAGCCTTACATCTCTTATTCGGAAAGCAAAGTTGCTTCTCAGAATTAGTGAATATGCTGATGATTTCATCAGAAATAGGAATGTGACTGGTCCATGAGAAGAGCCCTTGGTTGCCATGGGTGGGTTGACCAATGGGGAACAGTCATGTGCAATGGGGGACAGTCATGTGATCATGAGATAGGGTTTATCTCAAGTTAATTTGAATACATCTTACACCTGGCCCCAAAGTTGCAATTTAGGAAAGAAGAAGTAGATTTGTCACCATCCAGGCAAGAAGCATACTGTTGTTTCCAGTTGGAATACTAAAGTTTTACAGGTTTGTATGTGGAGTGTTCATGTAGACACCATACACATTTATAATATTTTCAGTGAGAGGCTGAGTGATTCTTTGGACAAATGATGTGAGACACTACTTAATGTTTTTCACCACACTTGTATATAATATTTAGATTGTTACATCCCCAGTTTGATGGAGTAAAGTTACGTTTTGTTAGTCAGGTTTATGTTTTGGGATGTGTCTGTGATGAAAGTTTGCCTCTGGTCACAAGTGAGGATCACAAACTGTGTAAACTATACATGTACGGTTGCTGTTTGGAATCCCCTGTCGAACCAGTGTATGATTGAGAAGGACTGTTAAGTGTTCTTGTGAAGGACCAAATATACATTTGTCAATCCGTTTGGTGGAACATTCATGTCAGGTGTGGAACTCTGTCTACCGTATTGGACTGGACCAGTGTTGTTTCAGTTGACTGTTCGGAGTAAATTACATTGTTCCTGTTTGGATTTGCTGCTGGTTGAAGCAAGGAGTTGCAACTTGACTGGAGATTTGTCTTCAAAAATTTAATGAACCTTGTCCCTAAATTTGCCTCAGGACATACAATTCTGCCTTTGTAAACCCTTTGAATTTTCAGCAAGGACAGGCTCCCTGAGGGACCAGTTCAGTTTCATTTGAAAAAAAAAAAAGATGTTTGCTATAGCTACAAATGCACCCTATCAGCTGAGATGATTTTGAAATCATTGCTCTTTATAGAAATTGTTGTCCTTATGGGACTCCCCCTATCATAATGTCATATGCAGTATAAAATAAATGAGGTGTCATAGTTGATATATGTGCAGTTCAAGCTTGGGCTTAAATCTTTTGATGGGGGGTGTTCCTTTTCTTTCAGAGTATTTATTTGAGATTAGTTTTCCTCCCTTTTTAGTGAACTGTTTTGATCGTAGTATGGCAACACTTTACAATCAAACTGCATTTTTACGCGCTCAAACTTCAGTATTTTTTGTGCTTTTCTACACCGAGTTGTATTTTCGGAATGTTCTGTGCGGTTAGGTATTTTGAATACATATAATTACAAAGAAGAAGAAAAGTGGCAGCCAGTGCCAAGTTACCGAAAAGACCTTTTTTTTTTTTTTGGTGCTTGGATTTTGCAAAATTTCCATTTGGTTCCATGGTTACTGAAGGTGACCAATTTTGGCGAGGTTACAGGGAGCAAAATTAGTGGAAATTTTAGCCTTTAATGTTACTTTTCATGTATGGTTGTCCATTCCACGAAACGCTTATTAGGATAGAAGAACAACTTCATTCAGTTCAGCATCATTATTTAGGTGGAAGTGTGAAGTAGCTATGAGGTTAGTCATTTAAGTCGAATTTGTGGCCTTAGCTACTCCAATATTTGGTTGTTGTTGTCCTTACAGCAAGTGTATGTTCTGTACATTAGTCTGTGTGCAGTGCTAACAGTCACATCATGCAGCATACACAGCTATGACTAGCTGTTGTTTATGTGGAGAGCAGAAGAGCTGTCGTGTACTACAGAGTATGTGCAGCGTATGCAAATTAGCTAGTACTGCACACAGTTTTATTGCACATAGGTGTATTCAGAGGAGTGTTACATTACATTTTGGCAACTTGGTGACTTCAAAGAGATTGTGAAGACATATCCCCTCCCCAGTCACACAGTGAGAAAAAAGTGATACCAGGATATACTTATTCAATTTCTGTTGACTGCATTTTCCCTTTAAACAAAATGAACATTGTAATAGCACTAAGTCTGCATTAGTTGAAATAACGCAATTCTTGAAGAATTTCTTTTGTGAGAAGCTTGTAATTTGTAGTCCTCAGACATGCCATGTTCAATCTAGAGTAAACAGATTAAGTTGTCCTGCTTTCTTTGTGATGGGATAATTTTCACGAAACTTTTCGGGGAATTTTTAGTCAGAGATGTTAAGAGTGGTTGTACATCACCTGAGGGGTAGTGATCTGCATGTGGGATGAAGTTGTAGACAAGATAAATAATGAATTGTACCATAAGTCCTTGCAGCTACTTCTTTTAAACTAATGATCATTGTCTCTGGTCTAAACTGTCTATAGCCTTAAAACTTGCTTGGTGTACTACCAGAGTTCAATACAAGTTGTTTTTTCTAACAATCTATTAATAAGCTATCAAGTAGAGTACAGAGAAACTTACCCTATTCACCTAAATGAAAGCCCAAGGGGCATTGCATCTTTTTAAAGGGAGGAGAAGGGTGCTTTTCATTTGAGTGTATTTTCTTTGATGAAAAGAAACTCCTTTCTGATGCTTAAACTAGTCTCTTTTAACTGGCTGTTAGTTATCTGACCTGACCTGTCAATATAGACTCCATTACATGCACTGATCTGCTCCAGTCATCACTGACTCAGTCAGAGTTAAAAGGGCTCATTAAGTTGATATCGATTGTTTTGTGACGAGTTTGAAGGAAATCATTGCATGACGATGCTTCTAATTAGCCTCATTACTTGTGTACCACTTCCTATAGTTACAAAAATGTGAGAAATTGCAGCAGTACTGTGGACAAGGGTTGCGTATGCTTTATACTTAATGGTATGCTTAATACTTAATGTTAAAGTGTCTGGTCACGAATTTGTAATAAATGAATGTAGTCATTAAATACCTACTATTACTATTTCAGTTGTGTCTTAGATGTGCAGAATCACTTAGTTGGACCATTTACCATCAAGATGTGAGTTAAACTCAACAGGTGTGACAAAATCATGAATTTTGTGAACCAACTCAATAAGCCCCTTTAACCTATTGTTTGAATATATGTTGATTGAAGTTAGCTACCAATTATAAATAGAGATACAGGGTCATTCCTAGATATGTTTGGGGTGATGCAAAAGCCCCTTTAAGTCATCACTGACTCAGATTTAAGCTTTTGTTTGAATTTATGTTGATTGAAGTTAGCAACCAATTATAAAAAGAGATAAAGGGTCATTCCTAAATATGTTTGGAGTGATGCAAAAGCCCCTTTAAGTCATCACTGACTCAGATTTAAGCTTTTGTTTGAATTTATGGTGATTGAAGTTAGCTACCAATTATAAATAGAGATACAGGGTCATTCCTAAATATGTTTGGAGTGATGCAAAAGCCCCTTTAAGTTATCGTTTAAGGTATTGTTTGAATTTATGTTGATTGAAGTTAGCAACCAATTATAAAAAGAGATAAAGGGTCATTCCAGTATGTTTGGGGTGATGCAAAAGCCCCTTTAAAAATTATCTTGAGATGTATTCATTCTCTCTCAAAACAATCTCTCTGAAGACATTGATTTTGGTATTCCTCTAGCTTAGTTTCTGACTTAATACTGGTGGTGTTCAGTCTTTGTTTTGTAGTTTTCGTAACATATCCCTTCAGAATCCTTTGATAGAAGGACATCTTTTTGTTATGCAAAAATGTCCACTAGGAAGGGTAATGATTCACAACTTTTTGGAATTTAACGAAATGGTTGCTTAAGGGTGTGTAGACGTCGGTAGCAATTAAAAAGATGTGTTATTGTGGATTCCCCTGCCCTTCATCATAATTCAGACCAAAGTCAGAAGAGACATCAATACTTCCGTCTCCCATTGGCCAATAATAGCAGCAACAATATACCAAGACCGCTGACTTAAATAATGGATCTCAAGCTGTCTGTAAAGCCAGTCATATTCATGTCCCAGTGGCAATGCGTGACGGCAATGTGTTGACTGATTTATGAAGATATAACCCACCTGATTATTGTGGGGGCAGTGTTATCACTGCCATCATTTGTAGACTCGTAAAAAAGGATTAATCATATTGTGTTTTGTCAATATTTCTGTGTGCTGTGGCAACTATGATGTATGGTCCTTTCAGTTTGCTGCAGTTATCTGGAAACATTAGAACACTTTTCACCTCTTTCATAAAATACATATAAAACTATGTTGAAATAATACAATTAATGCAAGCATACCTACTTAAATATTTTCACTTTGCTCACGTTTCTCAGTTTGACACGGGAAAAATTTTTTGGCCCTTGGGAATCCCTTTTAAAAGCTTGAGTAATAGTTCTAGAAATCCCCAAGTTGGACTTGTATGGAGAGACTGGACCTTGTCAGCACCTTGTAAAACAACACTGAGAAATAATGAGAATATGAAACCCATAGATATTTAAAGAAATTGTGCCAACTGAATAAATTTGTATACCTTTGAACTGGATGATAAATCTTCCTTTTCTAAAACATCTAGGCCAAATCTACCTAGTAAATAAATTAAAAGCAGTTTTGAAACGAAGTGAGTTCTACTTTGATTACAAGGCGGATATGATAGCTGACTAACTATTAGGGGGAAATGGTCTTTAGCCAACACCATCTTTTATTAAGCAAGAGCCAAGTCTAATTATTTTTACACTGAACATCAAGAGTTTTTAAGAGGTATGTTGATGATATTGTCATTGATCATCTTTATTTTACAGTTGTGAACTAACCTGTCATTGGTGATATTGTTGGTAGGCAAGGGTAGTAGTGTTCCCAGGCGTAGGGTATGTACCGTAGTTAAAAATTCGACAAGTATGTTGCATAAGTCAATAGTTGGCACAGCCTATACACAAAAGCATTTGTGGTAGTGTATGTACATGTTATGAAATTTTTGCAGTAAAAGGATTTGGCTTTTCATCTGGCGCTTACCTAGTCCCATGGAGAGAGGCATCTTGGCTGGCTAGGCGGAGCTAGTCATGGTTCATCTTAAGTGGTATATACTATATACTAATATATAATATTGTTACCATCATTAAGTGTTACAACCAAGAATTATTTCGAGCACATCAGTCATGTGATTCTTTACTGGGTGGTGTTGTAAACACAAAATGATTCGCCAATTGATTCTGTGTTTAACCTGTCCTTAATAAATATTCCTTCCACCCAGTCATTAAATCTAGATGAATATTACAATCGTTTAATTGTTTCCGTCGCTACTTTCTTTTGCGTGGTGTGTAAATTGAAATATGATGAGATTCAAATCAAGTTGAGATATGGGGGCTCTTGATTTATAAACTTATGTCAGCATTTTATTATCTTGTGTCTGGGACACGTTGGCGGCATGAATGATATGTGTTATGACATCGAGGCCCAGAGTGAGGGGGAGTTCCCCAGATGAAAGGATTCACTTCATTGGGGTACATCTTAAGGAAGTTTGAAAGAAGGGAAGATACTTTTTTTCCTGGTCTTTGTTTTTGTATCGATATGCAAAATTATGTCAGAAAATCCTGCTTACAGAGATGGTCATTTGAAACATGATGTGCCATTTAGTCACCAATTTACAAGTGCTCAAAATTAAAATATCTTATATTTCATGAAAAGTTTCGTTAATATGATATTGTAGATCTTCTGAGCTGAAAGACACATTGTTGGAAAACTAGGAATGAGTGTTTGAGAGCAATAAGACAAAAACTTGATCACAGTTGCAGAGTAGTGAGGGTCCATTTTAAGTTAAAATTTTCCCACTGAGTTTACCTCTAGCCCTTACACTGATTTAAAAAAACTGTTTTCTATGATACCTACCTGAAAAAAACTAGCTTGAGCAAGGTTAAAAGGCTCTCTGTAAACTCCCCCTAAACAGTTAAAAATCCTCCCTATTAATTCTAGTCTCTCCTCCAATTTAATGCAAAGCACCTGTGTAGTACACCTCCAAGCAGAGACACAGTAGCCTTTACTGAGTTTCAATCACTCAATGCAATATTGCGTGTGAGCTTACTTAGGAATACAA
>WURT03018220.1:0-15975 GCA_009936505.3 Holothuria glaberrima | reverse complement strand
GTATACACTGGGCTACACTACTGATCTGCACAAGTCATCATTGACCAATAGTAGTGAAGCTTTTTTAAATTTATGTCAAAGTGCCATCACCAAGGGTGTATAGTGATATTAATAGGTTCTTAAAAAAATCTATTTCACTCCTGCGTATCTCATCTATTACACATGTTAACAATTCCATCTACCACAGAATTAGCCCCGACAAATGTTATGAGCAATCTGGATGATTCTGGGAGGCGGGCAGTAAGAGGAGGAGAGGGGTGTTAGACATGTACTAGAAGATTTTGCAACATACTTTTGAAGGAATATCTCACAAAAAGGGCAGGAGGGATTGAAATGGATAACATAAAAAGGTTACCATGGTGACCGTAAGGTCTGTTTTAAAGTGTCAGAATTTTTGTTGAGCACATAGGTGGGTAGATCACTGCATGCTAAAGTGGGATCAAGCCACTGTAGAGAGTGGGGAATACCTTTGTGAAAGATTTCTAGGGGAAGGGGCTAGGGAAAATGGGCACAGTTTTTCCAGTGCATAATCTTCTAAGAAGTAAACTTATTAGTTGTAGATAAACTTTGGAGAGTGTAGGAAGTTTCTAAGTACCTAAATTTTGTAAATAAGGAATTACCTCTCCCTCCCCCCCCCCATCTTTGTGGGGATGGGCTGGGGAGAACCCTTCAGTACTGTACTTTTTGTGCTCAGCATAAGCAGTGGAGTAGGGAAAACAAGCCAGTGAGCCACAACTGGAGAAAAGACCGTGGACAGCCCAACACTTAAACCAATTGGTTAGAAACTGAGCTGTAAAACCTCACCTAACTTCTAACTACTGTAACTAACTACCCCATTGTGCTGCAACTTAAGGCAAGGTAACAATTGTGAACTCACCTTTGTTTTCTACTTGTAGTGAGCTTAGTCCCATTTCCCACTTTACAACAAACTCATACTGTAGTATGAGTTCAGCTGGTACAATGTCTCGTGTTTGCTTGATGTACGTAAAATAACTTCATTTCCTTCATTGTTACTGTTCGTTATTAATTATGATATGTCATGCAACCCCATAATCATGCTGATATGATATGTGACACATTGAAGCAAGCTGAACAATACTGCAAGTTTGTTGTCAATATTTTCAGTGGCACTTAGATTTTGAGACAACCATCCTTGTGCTTTCAGTATTCACTTTATTAAATATATCTCTGATCTAGAAGAGGTATTGCCATCTAAAAATATCCATGCAGCCTTCACAATCTTAAAGCTCACCCTCTTTCTCTCTCCCTTCAAAACAATATAAGTAAGTGGAATGTTGATAAAATCTTGTCAAAAGCTCTTGCTAGCATTGTCTGTGAAGTCAGTTGGGAGCTAGTTTTATTGGGGCTACTCTTAAATAAGAGAGCTCTCTCTCAACAATACACTGCTTAGGGGTTCCCAATTGGCACTCTGCAGATAAATGTAAGGCCTGCAAGGGAGTGTAAAGGGAGTTTAATAGTGTCTACAAAACCTCAGGGAAACATGTTAGAGATTGTGAAAAAACCATGGCTGATTTGTTGGCCATTTTGAGAAAAGTAAAGAGTGATTTGTAAACCTGTTCAACAATATTCACAAAAATATCATTGGTTATGGTTACAAGAAGTCTACCCTGTAAATGTCGGTATGCCACCCTTTTAATATCTCAAACTTGAGTGGAACATGTTGAATTGCATAGTAGCCTGGTGATGTTGAAGATACCTTTAACATTTACTAGGCCTTATTTCTAACCCTTATAATTGTTATAGTTTACAGCAGACTTTCTTAAAACCCTGCTCTTAATATTCGTCAAATAAATCCTCCATAAAGCCTCAGGAAAATATTAACGGCAAGATGAACACGTACCCTAAAGACGTCATTGAAGTGTAAGATATTTAGAAAACTGATAAGATCTTGCAAGTGAATACAAGTCGTATATATTTGCTCACATGGTCTTCCATATTACCTTGGTGAGCATTGTCATACTGTATTTTAAAGGGGAAGTCAACTCTATGGGGAGAAACGATTTTTTTTTTAAGGTATTCTTATGTTTTTCATGTAATCAGTTTCTTTCAGATCTGTAAGGCCTTTGAAAGGGATTATTCTGTCTTTTGTTTCAAAAATTTCCATATTTCAGTACAGTTTCATAGGGCTTGACATAACCTGAGGCACTAATGGCAAAAAGCTATAATGTCCCTGATGTTTGTTGTGGTGTCCCTCCCAAAGATGTCAAAGAAGTAGTTACAGTTGTTATCAGTGCTCCTCGCTCAGTCTCTGCTTTGCTGTGCCCTTTTTGAGGCTTATTTGAAGCCCTGATCTATATATTGTTTTATTTCAATAAGATTTTCTTTGCCATCACGATGATAAAATTTTCTATACAGTATTGACTAATTTTGAAGTGCAAGTAACAGGAGCTGCTGTAGGAAACTCACTAGAAGTTAAAATTTATTCATGTGAATACCTCTTACAAAAAGAAGACCAATGAACTTGAAGGAAACTCAATTAAACGAAGATATACCTTAGAACATACCTGTCCACACCAAAAACAAAAAAAAAAAAAATAAAATTTAAAAAGGAAAAAAAAAAACAAAAAAAGGGGAAAGCAAATAAACATCATATGTACTTTGACTTAAGCCAAACTCACACGAACCACAGACAACGCGAAACAGAAAACATGTTTCATGTTTTCTCATTCCAACGTCTGTGTGGGTTGGAAGAAAACAAAAATGAACGTTTTTGTCTGAAACACTTGTTTAGCTGAACTCTTGTTTCACGAAATGCTTTTTTGCAGAAAGCTGTTTTCTGTATTTTTGTCCAAAGCACACAGACATCAGAAAGCACAAAACATGTTTTCTGTTTCATGTTTCGCGTTTTCTGTTGTCCGTGAGCATTCGGTTTTATGGAAAGTTTTGAGCTTTCTCCTAAACTTAGAAATTTACATCGCCCCTCCTTACACCCTATTTACATATGTAACCCTCACTTGCCCACAAAATTACCAGGCAAATGAAAGATCACTTTGTGGAAGAGAGCCCTCCAGCAGGCAGGGCTTGTCAGTTCTTCATTTGTCTGCCAAAATTTTATGTCGCAGTTAAATTGTGTGAAAGTCAGCTGGGAGATACACATAGCATACATTCGCTTCCTGTCTAGATTTTCACTTTATCTCTCCAAACCTAATCTTGTGATGTTTTGTTGTTTTTTAGGATATTGCTTCTTTAGAGAGACTGATTAAAGATGACGTAGCATCTAGCAAGACCCCTCTTCTTGTAGTCGCTAATGTAGGCACACCGATGGCAGGTCACACAGACAACCTCAGTCGACTGAGAACTATATGTGACGAAAATTCTATATGGCTTCATGTCAACGGGTGAGTTCAGGACTGTAGAGTTGAGACTTGTGGTAGAAACCCTCCCAGGTCGAATAATTCAGGTTGCGTAGAGATTAGCTAGTGACTGATAGTTCGTTTCAAATGGCTACCAAAGTTGAAGTAGCTTTGGAGTTTGTTGGTGATGAATTTGTGTGCACAGTGCACTGTTTTGCAGAAAATGGATGTTGTATGGAAATCAAAGTACAACACAGAAAACATGAAAAATTGAGGTGAAGAATATGACTTTATAAAAAGTGAAAAAGTCCAGTATGTAGTAAATTTATTAATTTCTCATTTTCAAATGAATATCATGTCACCTAAGTCAACTGTGAACAAAGACTCCATAAACCCCTAAAAAAACTGTGAACTGTAATGTGAGTTTCAAGTGTCATCGTAAATTAAAATAACTAGCAAGTATTGCTGTTATATAACAGTACAGAATCCTAATACAAAAGAGAAAGCATTGACTTGTGCAAAAGGCAGATTTATGCAAATTTAGAAATCCTATCACCAAACAGAATTTGGAATTTAAAAAACAGAAAATTCCTGCCTTTAAGTTTAGGAATAGTAATGTGGTTCAAAATTACGCAGCTGTTATATAATTTTGTAAATGAGGGAACATTGGTATATACAGCACTAGTGCTTACTGCCTATAGGCCTTGTGCATTGATGTCACACGACATCATTTTGGAGAGTAAACAATAAAGAACACTGCATGAAAGATGTAGACTAGGCACATGCTTGTATTAGACAAGTGTATCCCAATGAACACAACTCAGTGGTCTGTATTTGTTGGTGTAGGTTGCAGTGATGTGCACTTATCTCTATCGGAGGGCACACTTTCTGTTCTGTTGTCATATGCACGATGTCTGTTGGTCATTTTTTTGTTGACAATGATGTTTGAAATCTCGACCTGTTTACGAAGTGAATGCCATTGTTAAAGGGATATATTTACAGTACAAAATTATAGGCAATTCAATGTGAGGTATTACAGCGTAACTTTATTTTCAAGGAACAAGGTCCTCACAGAGAAATATTAGATATTTGAAGCTTATGTAGATTTTTTTCCTAACTTTCATATTCACAAATGATGCAACATTCACACCTCTTGTATAATATTTTGGAGAAGAAGAATTATTGCCAGAGTGAATTAATGAGACTGAATGGTTTTGATAATGATAAAAAATTTATTTGTTTGTGGAATGTTGATATAATTTAAATTATTGAGTTGGCTTGGTGATTGAGTGTACTGCCTTGCATGCTAAAGGTACCCAGATGGAATCTCAGTGGAACCATTTGGAAATTTTCTGGTGACTCATATTTGCTTGTGGGGTGTAGCTGTTTGCAGTAATGTTGCAGGGTTTAAATTGGTAATTAAAATTGGCTTATCTGGCTGCCTTCTCAGGAAATTGTCCGATCCAGGAATTTGCCTGCCTTGCTCAGTTCAGCTGCAGAGCAGTGTTGCAGAGCAAGGATTCTCCACCCTTTGCATCCTCTGGGAGCAGGATTGTGAACATTTTGTACCCAGTGTCTCAATTCCCCTGAGCCCTAGTCAAAAAGAGCACATGAATTTTGCCCAGTGTTCATCCATGAACAATCTGGTATAGGGTCTTCGATGAGCCCAGGTGTCTTTGTTACCCTAAAATCTGGTAAGCCTTAAACACATTATGCCACTTAACGTAGGATAAACGACATTGTGGATTCAAACCTGTTGTTTCCGTTGTTTTATTTTTCAGCCACAGTCTTGCAACTCTGTCCTTAAGCACAGTGCCTTCCTCAGTACTTGTGAGTATCAGTCTACAACAGGTTTTGTAAAACAGAGCTGCATTTAAAGAATCTTCTTTTAATTCCCTAACCAAAAGCTTTCTTGTTTCTGAACAAAATATTGAATGTTAAAGGTAAAATCAGGTGTTTTTCTGCGTGGATTTTACAATACAGGAACAAAAATATTGTCATATGACTGAAAAGGGTCATTCATGAATTTGAATACAAGGGTATACTTATTTAAACTGGGTTGACCCAATACTCTCTTTAAAATAGCCTCTATTGCCCTCAAAGTTGTCTTTGTATACCATTACTCAACAAAATATAACATAAAAAGAATTCATTTAAGACTATGAACAGAGAAGTACACTTACGACAACCACACGGTATTGTAACAGCACATTAAGCAAGCAAAATGAACGAATCTTGCAACCGTATGTAATGAATTTTCCTTTCTTTCTTAACTAACAGGCTGCCAAGAGAGTCAATAGTATGACCATTCACCCTGGAACATGGTTGGCTCTTCCAGGTTCACCAGCTGTTGTATCCTTTTATTTCAAAACAGGTGTTTGGAATTTGAAAACCTATTCATAATTGGCCCTTTCATAAAACTGGAAAATGATTATTTTTAGATGTTTGCCATGAGTGGATTACGCCTTGAATTCTGAGGCATGCTAGTGCGATCGCTCATCATCACTCGCCTCAAATCACTGTGAGAAGTGTGATTTTTGGCACAACTAGCATAGATAATGAATGGAAACTCAGTTGAATCTACTAGCCTAAAGTTAAATAAAACAGCACATCTACCACACTCCTTAATTTCCTGAGAAGTGTGATTTGTAGCGCACTTGTAAAATCTAAAACTCAAGGCCTGGTGGATGTGCATTTATTGGCAAAAGATGCTTAAGGGGATAACATTTGAGTCAGTGTAACAGTATGTCATTTTTTTTTTTTTTTTTTTTTCGCTGTTGGATGTACTCAAATTCTGTTTTTAAGTTACTTCACAAATGTTTTGTTACAGCAGATCTAGTTGTTTTGTGTAACTGTGAAGTGCAGTTGCTTTTGGTTAGAGAGTACTACTAAATATGCTTTTGAGACTTGGTTGAATGGGTACATGGAATGGAGGAGGGGGGGGGCTCAGTGGAGGTGGGGGGGGGGGGTTGACCAACTTAAATGATCATGATCAGTCTGTAGTCTGCCTATGTGTAGAGGTTATTCAAGTGGCATCAGCGAATTTCTGATATCCCTATGCAGGCCGTCAGAGCACAGGTGTAGAATGTGTGTTAATAGTACACATGCACAGCAAAGCCCTCATTGTAGTTGTTATACGGTGAACAAAATGTCCTTCAAACACAAAGATGTGTGACAGATTGATTTTGGTGAAGGACCTGTATAATAGTGAGGCAAACATATAAGTGTTTTCAGCTCACATATGCTCTGCCTTAATCTTGGTAAACTATTTTGTACCGATCTCCTTACATATACATCATTACCTATTTCATATAAGTTATAAATGCAGACAGAATTAATTCTTTCCTTGACTGAAGTTACTCTACAGACACTCTACAAAACTGCTGATCCTGCATTGGTAAGTGATATTTTTTAATGAAAATAAACTGTTTTTCTCAAATTATGGCTAATTTAGATAAATCTGCCAAAAAATTTTAATTTCAATGATAATTGATGAGTTTCTTTAGAAGCAAAATCGTACAGAGTCTGAATCAAGCAGTTCTGTCCGGTTTTGTCTGCAAATGAAAAAACTTCTGTCAATAATTGGATTGAGTTCATATACAAAACGAATGAAAATGTTTGACAAGCAGCTATTGCTTACATCCATACAGGATATGAATTCTGTCCACTGAATAGTTGTTTTGTTTGAAGTATAAAAAAGATAAAAATCTGAAAAAAGAAACTTGTCAAAGAAGCAAACAAGTCAGTTCTGCTGAGATTTTGCAAAAGTAGTTAAAAATCAGATAGTGATTATACCAGTTCACATTCCCATATTCAGTACTTCTAATATTGTAAATATAGCTGTTGTCATTTTTCCTGTATAGTACCAGTACACACTTTGTATAACAAGTTGTGTGCACACAGCTGAAATAACATTGCCTTATGTGGATTTGTTAAGTTGTTTACATTCTCATCTATGGGTCTAATTACATAGAGCTGCTATCTGCTTTTTGCTCACAGAGTCTAGCAGCTGGTCTCATGTCCTCCCAGCCTCAAGAGAGATTGTGTGCGCTTCCCATCTGGCTTGGAGTACAAAGTCTTGGTTATAATGGAATTATTAACCGCCTCACCCATGCTGCATCACTTGTAAGTTGGACTCCCTTGAATCCTATCAGTTTCACAGCTCTCGACAGGGTTTTTATATTTCGTTCAACCTGCATAGCTAGCTGTATGGCCTGTTGCTTAATCAGTGAACTAAGGCCTGCCCTGCTTAGCAACACTTTGGATCTCTGTAGCCCAGTCTGGAGTTACCCTAATCCTGTTTAATAGCACTTAGATGGATACTTACTGTACTTGTTTGTGTTCCAATAAAACAAAATATTTGGAAACATGGTGCCAGCACCATGTAAACATCACCCACAGTGTAGTCACAGTGTAACTGCCTGTAGGAGTTGTACACAGAGCCATCATCTCAGGGGAGGTGAATATCATTTTAAGCACCATAAGTGGATTCAGTTGTGTATTTTTGGCATATCATATACTACTGAACCTTCCTTCAGATTTTTTTTTTTTAAGTATTTGTATGTCAGAATGCCCATTCAGCATGCAGAGGCTGCTTTGTAAAGCTTGGAAAGTGTGAATAAGCTACCTTTTCCAGTAAGGGTAGTTCCATTGCTGCCTGGAAAGCTGGCAAAGTAAATCACTCTTGATAAACTTGAAGGGTTCCAGGCATGGAACATCTAGGCCACGTTCTTTTGAGATAGGGGCCATTAAGTGAAGAAAGTTTTCCATCTATGTGGTACAACTCAACAGGAATTTTTACAAGCTTTCAGGCTAATACTGATTGTTACAGAAATACTGGGTTTTACTTGTTTTGATTTTATATGGTTATACCTAAAAGGAAAATGAAAAACACTAAAAAGATTGCAAATATAAAAAAAAAATTTTGATACAATCATAACACATGCTGTAAAAAGTAAAAATTGCTGAAAATTAACAAATTGATGTATGATAATTTAACTTGGAAAAGAGTATTGAAATGAGCTAAGTACATACACATTACACAACTTTTCCTATTTTCTTGAGTGAAACATGAGCTCAATCCTATTAAAATTATGCAATGTGACAATCTTTTCATATGCAAAGGAATTGCAAAATCTGGTTATAATCTAGTAATGATAATCAGGGATCTGACCATACCAAAATCATCTTTTTTGACAATACTAAGCAAGCCTAACTTTATAACTTGTATATAACTTGTTATTCTGTCACAAAACCCTCTTGGGACATGAGAACTTACAACCAAGACATTAGTCTGTTCTTTTATGTTTCTTATTAGAGCCAACATCTTTCTCAGAGACTTAATTCCCTTGGTGCGATCAACCTTACAGACAGGAAGGAGCAACCAAAGAAGGAGATAAAACTGGAGGGTTCATTGAAAGAAGTAATGGCACAGGCAATACAAGTATTTGTAAGTATTTATGGTCTCATTTAGTCTTTTCACATACATCTATAAGTTGGTACACTGTATATGATCGCATGATTTAGTATCAGTAATGTACTTTAGAGTTATATGAAGTATGCAACAAGGATCATGTCATGAATGTTAATTTAAGTGTGTTAGAAAGATATGTGTGAGGAGCAGAATTACAGATACTCTGCTGTCAACAGTAACTTTGGAATGTGGTTTTCAAGTAAGTGGTGAGTGCGATGGCAGATAGTTAAGAATATGGTTTTTAAATGATGGGTGCTATGGATGAGATGGTTAGGATCTGCTTTTCAAGTGGTTGTGCTATGGACAGGGAGCTTAGAATCTGGTTTTCAAGTGGACAGTAGGAGTGCAGTTTTATAGAATTAATAGAAGTGTGAGTGAAAGAGTGTAAGCAATGAATTTTAGTTTTGTTTACCAATGTGAGTGCTGGTCATGAGTATACATGAGTGCAGAAGTACAGTTTTTCAGAAGGTTGATCTTAACTATAAGTCTTGTATGTGAGTATGTGTCATGATTGTGAATGTAGGTCATTGATGTGAACATAGGTCATGATGTGAGTGTAGCACATGAATGTGAGTATAGTTCATGAGTGTGTATGCATTAGTTTAGGAGGAAATCTCCAGTGTGTAGATGGTTAAGGGTGAAAAATTATAAGTTGAGTTTTAGTATGCATAAGTATCGATGATGTGGTTATCAAATCATTCGCCTCACAAACCTATTTTTAAAACTTCATTATCTACTATTCACAATTGGTTGTTAAAAAACGGTTTAAAGAGTAATTTTGACACAGCCACCTTACTGTATGTAGAGGTGATGTCCCTCGTACTGTTGTCCTCTCTTCTCCTCTTCAATATGTGGCTTCTGAAGGATCTGTGCACTTGAGTACTTGCACAATGACGTCAGCAGAAATAAGACGAAAGTTGTGATAAGTTTGCATGTAAGTGAGTACCCAAGAAAGTAAGTTGCCAGATGGCTGACTAAGGGTATAGGTCATTAAAGTGAGTATAGGTGTTGAATGTGAGTGTAAGTCATGAATATGAGTATACTGAAGCATGAAAAAGTGCCTTCAGTTGATTTATTTTCAAATCAACTATAAGCACTAATCATTTCATGTTGTATCTTGTATCACCATCCAGGCACAGACTGATACAGTGTCTCCAGTAGTTGTCTTCAAATATGATGACTCTAGGGAAGGACCAGGTCTAGACTTTGCGTCATATGCAGAGAACACAACAGAGGTTGATGAGCAGAAAGATTCCAGTAAATTAAGTAGAGAATTGTTAAACTCTTTCAACAAATGGGTAAGATATCTCTCTTTTATGAAATGATGGTACATTCTTTTTATGATTAATACTTTTTTTCTTCAACTGCCTCCCCTTTCATCACTCCCAATGTATTGGGGTGCTTTGAAAGAATAAAGGTCATTTGAGACCAACAGAAGTCAAAACTCTGAAAACCTTGTACCTAGTTGAGGGCCACATCTAGGGAAATATAACATTGGCAAGTCTCATTTTGATTTTGAATCTTGTGTTAAGTAGAACAATTGCATTGACTTTATGGAGGTCAACAGTCAGCCATAGTCATGTAGGGAAAACCCATGTGAACTGGACACCCTAGAACTAGGCCTTGGCAAATTTCAGCCTGTTACATTGCAGTCACTGAAACCTCAGTGTAGTTTTGCATTCTAGTTATAAAGCAAAGTATTTTCTGATCCCACACATTACTCCATGGAGAGATACAAAGCATGGCAAAATTATTGTCAAGTGTGGACATGGGGGTGTGGACTGGAGTGGGAACAGAAAAAGTAGACTTCTCCTGAAATTGGCCAAAAGTCTTTTTCGTTGGTCGGGATTCATCAGTTAGTTAGTTAGCTAGATGAGGTTTAACAGCCCAGTTTACAACCAATTGGTTCAAGTCGAGCCGGCCATGGCCTTTTTTCCAGTTGTGGCTCACTGGCCTGTTTTCCCTAACTCCATTGCTTATGCGGAGCATCACGCACAACGGCAGAAGGTTCCATTTTTAAAGTCTTTGGCATGACTCAACCTGGAAATTGAACCCGGGCCTCCAGCGTGAGAGGTGGATGCTCTAACCACTAGACCAAACACGCGGATTCATCAGTCAAAAAAGTCCTTTATGTATCATTTTGTGTCAGCTTTGCCCTAAACTTGTTGTGGTTTCACAGCATAATTGTTGGGCCATTGTAGAGGAAGGGAGGAGGGGGGGGGGGGTTGAGTGGTCTGTCAGTATTTAAAAAGGTGTTGCAGTTTCACTCTGCAAAGTAGGATTATTAAGTGAAGGGACTTTTGAAGTAACCATTTGATTAAGGGCTTTAACATTTTGAGGTCAAAGAAACACAACTAATGGTATGAGAGTTAATTTGGAGACAGCCCTATCAAATATTCAAAGTGATATCATATCGGAGAGAAAGTTGTTCAGATTTAAAATTTGGAAATGCAACATGCACGCATTAAACCCACTGTCACATCATTGCATTTGATGTTTTATTAAATGCTTGTGTTTAAACATGTAACTTTGATATAACTTACTTTAAAATTTGATGTTGTCCAGCATTCCACGTTGGAACCTGTTGCTTAGGTTTTTCCTTATAGATAATGTATAACCAATCCATCTGTTTGGCATTTCCTTAAATGTCTTTGGAAATGTTTCGTTCCACACTTTACACTTTGTTTGCTCTCACTGTAAACTGACTGCCTTTATTCCTCCATGGTTGTGTTTACCTACTTGGTGATGTATTCTATTAATAAATGTTAATTGTATGTTTGAGGCGTGGCAGCTGTGTTTGTCATGGATTCATTTGCTTTGATTTAAATTTTTCCTGATTGAGATTTGAAGAGTGGACCTATCTGTGGATGTGGCAATATAAACTAATTATAGAGATTCAGTTTTGCTTGTTGCAAGCAGTCAGATATTTCCCTTTACCAAAGCAGATCACAATAATTTGGAGAAATTTATTTGCTATGAGCTGGTTACAAAATTCTTGATTGAGAGTGCAGTAGCCACTCCATCTAGATGCTAATCGAAAGCGTACACCAACCCTTAGTGGATGTTCAGTCAGTTTAATGGACCTGCAGTTTATAGAGAAGATAAATGTAATTTGTTTTCAACTTCTTAAAGGCACTTGTAACTTCTCATGCATTTGGGAATGTTTAGAAATTTGCTTACCCCTATTGAGCTGCTCCCACCCCTTCTTAGGCTCTTCCTTCTTCTCTCCCTTCTTTTCTCCCCTTCTCTAAGCCTCCTATTCCTCATTGCCACCCTACCAGGTCTTTACATATTGTTTATCAATTTGCCTGGTTTCTATTAACATCCCCTATAAATTAATCAAACCCTTATGCTAGTGGTCTTGATAATTTCTGTGATCAACGTTAATTTGATCATACTTTCTTTTCCTGGTAGCTGGGGACAGAGCTTGGTAGAAGGGTACCAAAGGTGGCTCTTGAGGTTGTGGAAGGTGAACAGGAAGGGGTGTGTCTGAAATTCAGCCCTCTACAGAGTGCCCCATGTAAGTAATCTATTCTTTTCTAACATTGTAGAAGGTTGTTTAGGATACACATAGGGGCAAGGTTAGAGGTAAGGACGGGTGTGTGCATGTGCTGACATTGCTGGGACTTTTTCTACAATCACACTCCCGTATGGCATTCTTAGTGGTACTAACATTCCCATGTTCAGTTCTTAGTAACGAGACTCCCAACAGTTCAATGTACCATGCGTGCTTGTGAAATTAACTTTAACCAGTGCCACAGCTGGGAGGTTAACTTACAGTAGGTGATGAAATTTGAAGAAAAGGGCTGAGGAATTAGAATATTTGTGAATCAGATCTCCTACCATTTGAAACTTTGGTGATTTTTCATCCAAGAGCAATTGCCTGGTTCTTTTTTTTTTTTTTTTTACCATCAGACCTGACCTTCTAAATAAAACATGATTTCTGAGGATAAAGCCTGGCAGGTTTCACCTGTTTTGTAGTCACTAATAGCTAAAGAGTTGCCTCCATGGCCTGAGTTTTATTTATAGCATACTATTAGGACAGAGTATATGCATCCATCTTTTGGTGAACACTGGTAGTACAAAACAAACATTAGCATTCTTTTACATAAGAGTGTTACTAATATTGAAGAATTTGAGCTTAAAGTAAAAATGTGGTTGTAACACTTAGTGTATCATGGTCACTAAAGGCAGTAGACTGTCGAATATTTGTCTATTGGTTACTCTTTCTTCTCTTCATTTTCAGATCATGGAACAAATTCAGAGGATATAGACCATCTTATGGAGGAACTCAAAGATGTTCTGGTTAGTTTTACTAATTTGTAGATAACATATCCAGAAAGTTCATCATTATTGTAAATGTTGAAGCCATTTTTTACTCTTTTAATGGCCATTTTATGATGACCAAATATTGCAAATGTTGCCAAATTGAATTGTTAAAAATGGCTACGTAAGTATGAGAAGTGGTCATTTGGCCTTGAAAATCATTTGCTGTGATAATGTAGGCATACTGTAGCAAGTATTGAATTTGCTTGTACTTTTTGGAAAGTTGTGTCTTAAAGCGAATCCACCAGTGTAAGATTTGAGGAAGTTCATTCAGGTTGCATAGCAATTGTTTGCTTTTGACTGGAGTTTTAAAGACCCCTCATTTGCTGAGTTAGCTTTCATTTCAGTATGCTCCTCTTCTTGCAAAATTATATTAAAAGATTGGTTGAATATATCTCATACCTGCATTCCTTGCAGCTATGCAGTTATGGAGTAATACTGTAGTACAGTAGTAACAGATCTGTGACGAGCACTGCTGGTGGTTTACCTGTGTTTCTTTTTTGGGGATTGTCCAGTTTTTGTTGTGAAAGAGAACAAGGGAGGGATGGGAGAGGGTTGGGGAAAGGAAGTCGTCACTAAGTTTTGTAGAGATTTACAAGCGAACCTTTAGAATGGCTAGAGAGTCTACTTTCTACCTGACATCAAGCCTCAAAATAGGGACTCATGGCCCAAGTTGCTTTAGTATGGATGTCTTAAGCAACACCATAGCAATAACTAGAACACTTAAACAGCAGGGGGTGTTTTGGGGTTATGTACTTAAATGTAGGTGACCTCTTTGTCTTTGCAGTTGATGGTTTGATGCATGCTTGGTAGAAAAAAGGATTGGGTTGGCTCAGTGTACCATTTATCCTGAAAAACTCATTGTTTTATGACAACAGTTTACTATTTTCCATTTGTCGTGTAAAATATTTACAAATTTTGCTACTGTTTTCTTTTGGCAGGACAATTTGGACTTTACCATTAAACAAAGGAAAACATTTAGAGAATTGGTGGAATCTAAGGAAAATCTACATTACATTGAAAATGACAGCCATGCTGGCCTAGGGGCAGTGCAGTGAGTAGCATGTTGATCGCTTCAATTCAGTTTTACATCTTATACACAAGAAATGATGTCCTATGCAGAGGATGTGACAAATTTGAATAGAAACACTGATTTGGTTCTCACCCAAGCTTCAATTTTTCTGGTCAAGTTATCGTAGCTACTGAGTAGTGCTACTTTCTATGTTTGTATGACAAAAAGTAGAGTTAATTTGAGCCTTTTTTTTTCTTTTTGCAAAATATGGTTTTGAAAATTTCATTGAAAGTGTAGTCAGTAAAATTGTTGTTCCTGCTAGCTTTTAGGTTGGTCATTATCTTTAAAGATAGAAAACTCATAATTCCCTTGAAAAGTTGTTTTTGATAAACTGTTGTGAAAGTTCACACAAAGATGGTTTGTTGTAATATGTTCCTTTGAGAATCGACTACGATTGTATGTTCGTGTTCCAACTTGGAAAATAATTTGTTACTTCTTTGGCCTCAGTGTACTTGCAACAGTGTCTGGCCTTTTAGTATGGCTTGTTTACAGTGCTCAGCTTACATAGATGGAGAGAAAGATTGCAGGTTTACAACTTCAAGGGGGGGGGGGGGAGGGGTTGCCAATTGAAGTCTCAAAGTATTGACTTGTAGTCAAATTCACACAAAGATGTTTTGGTTGAGACCTTTTGCAACCTTTTAGAATAGAGACATCATCTGTTTGTTCCAACCAGGAAGTCAGTTCATTTCTGCTGAGGCTTTTCTTGTGTGTATGGTATCCAGGCTATGTGGGGAAAACCTTTGGGATGGCATGGGGTAGGACCGTGTGGGGTTATGTCAACCAAGGCAACATCTTTGCTTGTATGTCGTAAATCAGTGCAATAATAGAATAACAAATGGATTCAAATATAAGATTTTACTTTGACCTGTCATTTTCAGATTCATACCCGACTACCTTAAGAAGGAGGACTCAGAGGCAGGGAGGAAAGAACTCACATCTGTTAACTCTGACATCATTCAAAGGTTACAGATAGGGGAGGAGAAGCTCCCAGTCTCTGCTGTATCAGGGGAGAAGGACACTGTTTCCGTAGGGGTGGGGGTTGTCAAACCAGGAACCAACATCGAAGAAATAATAGAAGCAGCCTGGACCATTGGCAAAGAATTGGAAGATTCATCTAAGGTATGATTGGAGGATGTGGGAGAAGTTGAGGAGTTTGAGATGGCTCTAGAGAAGTGTGAGAGGGGTCTGGGGAACTGTGGAGAAGGCTATAGGGATTTAAAGTTGGCTCTGTTTGGTCTGTGAGAGGACATTAATCTATTTTACTACTTACCCCACCTATCAAAAAAATTAACAGGATTTAGTAAAAAAAAAGATCTTCGTGGTTAATAGCTTTTGCATGTTGAAAGTGACATCACTTTTGCAATATGAGAACATTTAAAGGGCAAATCTCATCATTCCAGACAGTTCCAATTCTCCCAACTAGGTTACTTGTAGCCCCTCACATAATTGTCTTAAGCTCCTCCTTGTGAAGATGCTTACCTAGTTTATTGCTTTTACAGGGCTATGTCCTGGTGAGCATACAAGGATGTAATGCAAAGTCAGAACACTTTCTCTGCATTGTGTGAAATGTGAGCTACTCTGCATCTTTTGAATTTTAGGGCTGTAGTGTCAATCAGAGAGCAGGCACCAACTGAGAGTTTTGACACATACATACATACATATAATATTTATAATGCGCTTATTCACAGATCTAAGCGCAATACAACACAAAAGAGCATAAATTAAAAGAGAGAAGAAAACCATACTAATCAAAAAAATAGGTTTTTAAACGCTTCTTAAACACTACTAGA
>WURT03018219.1:0-35198 GCA_009936505.3 Holothuria glaberrima | reverse complement strand
GAGGGTCCCTATTCGCAATACATTTTCATTTTAATGATCCTTAGGTAAACTCTTCATCATTTAAATAGAATCATCTGGAAAATGTGTTGCACCTAATTGCCGACTTCCGATCTGAATGCTTTGAACAGGCATTTAAAAATCTGATTCGGGCGGGTGGGGTGGTATCAGTGTTTTAGGTCTCGAGACCGAGACCTAGACTGGTTTTGTGGACTAGGTTTCTACACTCCCTGTTCTCGGACCAGTGTCGTAGCTTGGATTTTTTCCAGGGGGACAAGAGCTAAAAATTTCCGAATTTTCATCTGAAAATTTGCGATTTTTTCTTCTATACTACAACTCAGGTTTAATAGTTTACATTTCCCAAAGCATATTACACCTACAAATTATTGTACATATGGATATGCATTTATGTAATCTAATACGTACTACACGTACACTTGTGAATGTAGGCCCTAAGCTCATTTTAAAACTAGGGCTTTGTAGGAACGCATAAGTTTGTACTAATCGCTGAGCGAAGTGAGGCGCAATTTTTTGTTTACTTCTATTTAAAATTGAAGCCTCCAAATCCATCTATTTACCCAATTGTGTTGTATTAACCTTTTGTTTTTTCTTATTTTTTATGTCGGGAAGATAATTATCTTTAAAGCGTTTTCCAAGTCAATAATTAAAGATATTTGTCAAGTCTAGTAACAAAGAATTCTTGACAATTTATTGTGATCCGTGAAGTGCAAGTCTTAGTATAAATTATTTAGGCATAACCTCGGACTTTAATACGTGGACACAGGATCACGTGACCAATACGGTCGCCACCGTTCGAACAAATTTAGGCGTACCAAGATGGCCGCAGGACTACTACAATTTGCCCAATTTGACAATAAATCTGCAACGGACGGTGGCGGCAACTTACGCCTAGCACGTTAGCACCTGCGGCCGTACGTTAGTGTTAGCCTAGCCTATATGCTCTGTCCATACAAGTCCGTGGGCCTTATACAGTGACCAAAATCTCAAAAAACTGTGTTCACACATTACCTTCACTGAGAAGGAAAAGAAAACAAACGATATTTATAAATAGTAACCATAAAATGACTTGTAGAAATAAATTCTATTAAACAATTAATTTTCATTAGATGCCGAGCGTAGGCGAGGCAAAGAAAAATTTGATATATGTCACTACATTTTGCTATATTTTGCATATATAAGAAATATTAGATGCCGAGCGTAACGAGGCAAAGAAAAAATTCATGTACATTTTGCTATAAATTTGCTAAATATAAGCTTTATTAGATGCCGAGCGCAGCGAGGCAAAGAAAAAATTGATATATTTCATTACATTTTGCTATATTTTGCCCTATATAAGTTCTGTTAGATACCGAGCGTAGCGAGGCTAAGAAAAATTTGATATATTTTATTACATTTTGCCATATTTTCGGGAATTTTTACCCTTTTCGGAAGTTTAATAATGGTTAGCAATGTTTCGGATAGTTGAAAATTTCCGATTTTTTTTTCAATTTTCGGGGGGGGGGGGTGGCCTTAGTCTAGGTCTCGGTCTCGAATCTTTGCAGTCTCAAAGTTCTTACTTGAAAGTGTAGAGTAATCCCGCAGTTAACAAGTTTGGTTATAAAAATAATAAACAGTTTGTGGATGTGAAAGCGGGTATTAAAGGACCTCTGCAAACACTAAAATATATGCATATGAGGTCTCGATCTCGGTCTTGGGCCCATTTGGTCTCGGTTTCGGTCTCGAAACTCCCGGTCCGTTCCGGTCACGGATGTACCGGTCTCGACTACCACACTGGGAGGTAGACAGCTGCAAAAGTCTCTCACAGCTTAGGACGGCTTTGAAAGTTCTGTACTACATGTTGCCCTCTTTTAGAAATCCTTTAAAAATCCCACACTGCACATAATATGGCGTGATGTTCTACCCCGATGCTTATCAGATGATGGTAATAAACATCCAGCTAAAAGCCTTGTGAACATCTGTACAAGACAAGTTACAAATTAGACACCGTGATAAATGCTGAGGACTTAGTTAAGATGGGCAGAGGGTAGGTGGTCGGGTGGGAACACCAGTGGCCTGGTTTCAAGAAAGAAGGTTGCTAAAAGTTTTGAAGTTAAAAACAATGGTTAGTCTTGACACCTTATTGATGTTTAAAGAAATGATATAGGTTATGTATATTTGTGAAACATTTTTATTTACATTTGAATTGGGGGATTTAATTGCAAGAGTGTCATCAGGTGGGATTAGAGGGGTAATGCCTCCCTGTCAGGGAAATGTTCTAGTTTTCGCAAGGGGACTTCGTGGTTTCTATAACGTACGTTATCAGAATATGCCCAAAGGTTACAGAAGCCCCAACGATTTACATGATTTTGCTCTCAGGGAACGTAGAGTTTCCAATAAGCCCCCCCCCCCCAAGTTTTCTAATATTCTACTGTAAAACCCAGTGACCTACTAACACCCTTAAATGAAAACATGAATACATGAGAAAAATTACAAGTGAGCAGGAATGTCAAGAATTTTTGAACTTGAAATAATTTCCGCTCAGGACATGAACGGACCTGAAAAGACAACCACCAGAGTTGAGCAGCGTATCGCCAATATTAGCTACATTCATCTCACATTGCGCATGTTCTACTGTAAAATAGCACTGTTTTAATGCATGGCTGGATTGAGAACCTGAATGGGCCTGGAAGTGTTTCTTTCTCGAACTCATGTAATTGCTTAAAAACACCATTGTCACGAATCAGCTGGTCATGTGTAACCAGTATCCTCATAGCTATAGGAAGATCAAATTACTCTATGTGCATTGCCTGTGTGTTACATTTTACAACAGTTTCTGAATGTTAGTGTGCAGAAGCGATCAGAGGGTGGATAAAGGGCATTTATACCCCATTACATCAAACGTCGTCCTCCCTAGCTTTGCTAATTATCAATGTACAAGAAAATTCTAAAATGATACACTTGAATATCCCGCAATCTCTTAGCCTCAATTTCATCGAATAATCCCCCCCCCTTTCCTTGCATCATCGCTCACCGTTGAGGAACGCCACTCCTTACTTAAACGTGCTCTTTAAAATAAGCTTTATCATTGCAAAAGATAAGAATCACCCTTGATGCAGAAATGGCTACATCAGTTAAACTGACCATGTGTTAATTAACCTTTCAGAACAAAGTGGACTTTTGCGGCATCTGTGGTTAGGCGATGTACAAGTTATTACATCACATACACCAACAAGATCTCCGAATAATTCATGGAAATAATACACTGTGCACTCCTAAGTATAATTTGACTGAGTATTTGTAGAATTTGTTTCACCCAAAGAGGTGATATGGGTCAAACTGTAGACTTTGGCGGCCATTTTGGATTTTGCATTTCAGCAAAAAAGCCCAGTACTTATGAACTGGCACCCATCGGATTTGGAATCGGCACTTACAAATTTACCAGAAACCGTTGAAAAACAATTTATATGTCAAAATGCAAAGTGACATGTATCCTGGACTACATCGCCGATCCCTGATAACATTACAGAAGACGCAAGGAATCAGTGCCCGAATGTGACGTTCAAGGTCCATTGGTTCTAGCCCTCTTTTCAATAGTGACTTCCATTCAAGAGCCCTTGTTGCTTGCAGTGACAATCCTTTAGATTGTTCTGAAAACAGGTAAAACTTCTCTTTTCATTCACTCTGCGGACCTTCAAAATTTTAAGAATTAATTTCACTCTGATATCGACCTTTTTTTTTATAAAAAAACGGACTGCTTCGTCCGAACTGGATAAGTGCCCAGGTGGGTGATCACTCTATGGGCGTATATACAATTTTGGTACCATAACCTTACTGAACACTGCATTAAATGTACCTTCACTGTTTTCGACAGATGATTCTACTAACCTCTGTTTTGTCTTGTCAAGAACCTTGTTAGAAATAAAGAAGGCTCGAAAAGTAATTTAATTTTAAAGGAAACCTTGTTGTTTCCCGGTCTTTCGTCCTTTCGGTGAACCAAGCAAATTTTCGAAGCCCTCTTATTGCGAGTTCTATATATACCAGCTGTTAGCCTTTCAAATCAACTAGGTGTGCGATTTAAAACTGCAAGGTAAAAGTTTGACTAATATTGACATTGACTGTTTAGTACATAATGCTATTCACAGCAATTTGGCCCCTGCCGCAGATAGCGGACGCTTTGCCTCCGTCAACGTAATTGCTACATAGTGCTTGTGGTATTTTACCCTCGTCACATCCACATTTATGCACCCATCCCCTTTCAACTCGACATAAAACGTTATTTGCGATTAAAGTCTCTGAGAAAAGTCCCGTAAATCACCACCTGATTTCCTTGTGTGAAAGACAAGATCTCTTTCGTTTTTGGATATAGTCAACTATTAGGACAAATCTTGTCATCCCGGTCATTTCCACTTCTCCTAACCATGCAACTATGCCTCCTCCCATACCTATGTTAAGATTTTCCTTGTGCAGACACAAACCTATTTTATTGCCTAAGGCCATGTCCTAAAAAGTGAGCTACTTTGCACCTTTTGAGATTTGAAATTTTGCTGTCAATCAAAGTGCAGTTACCAACTGAAATTTTGATACTCCCCCTCCCCACACTAAAAATATACTTTGGGTGGCGAGTGTATGTCTTTGAAACATTTTTGCTGGCATTAAAACTGATATTATTTTGCTTATCGCAAAGGATTTAGATGGTGGCGAAAGCAATTTCATATTTTCCTGGTTTTCAAGTAAGGAATCTTTATTCTGTTTGGTAAAACATTCTGGCTAATTTAGGTTGCAGAGGAACTTCCCAAAAAGGACATCATTTTCGAACAAAAGTTGCTATAAGCCAGTAGGAAGTGAACTGTGAGCAATACCTATTTAGTATTTTACTCAAAAAACCGCATCCAAGTTGCTTAACTCAGAGGGTTTGGTTTGGACAAAACTCAGGGGAGGTTCCGTTGGATGTTCAGTATAATCGAGGGTGCTTAGATGATACCCAGTGCAGTGCGTTGCCTCTTTAAATGAAAATTTATATTCAAGAAGGCCCTAGTGGATTCTCCTGCCCTAGAGGGTGGGGTTGGGTGGGGGCCGGGTAGGGAGGGCGTCCGGCCCTTCCCATCAATCTGGTTAGGAGCCTGGGCAAGGAACATTAAGTTGTGATGTTTTATCATTTATGGCATCTTAGCGATTTAGTCTCTAATTTTTTTCTCTCTTTTGAGGGAGAAAATAAAAAGTACGGTAACCAAGAAATCACACACCAAAGACTCTGTACAAGTAAATTTGAACAGGAACTAGTTTTGAAATGAAACAAAATCACATTTCCAGTAAAGAAGTTTAAGGAATGCCAAGTCAATTAGCAACTGCATACTTTACCTGAGATTTTCTCCTCTTACAAAACTGATCAAATATGTACAAAGCATAACGATTTACATGAAATGAAAAAATGAAAAATGATTCCTCGTAGAGTCGCGAATCGTAAATATATCGAGACGGAAAAGATAGTATCGCTTGGATGCTGTTTTCTTCGATGATCTGTACTACGTCGTGTACGTGCGTACAGTATGTGCACCAGAGTCACGTACCTTTATCCAGCGTACTTCATTGTTTATCCCTGTCCTCTAAGATGATTTCGTTGGCGTCAATGCAGAAGGTCAATAAATAAGTCGATGAACTTTGAATCAGACATTGTGTTTGTGTTAAAAACTGCGTTGACACTTCTTGGAAATTGCATGACTATATTGAGAAGTAATGGCGTCTTGTATTTATTGAAGTAACGAATTAACAAGTAGTAATACAACAAGTAGTAATACATGTGTTAGAAATCAATTCGTCTCGTTATGTTGATGTCAAAACATCTGAACAATAATGATTACTTCCGCTCCGATATTATCGCTAAATTAGGAGTCAATCCACTGTTAAAAGTTTTGTGCGCATGTTGATAATATCTTTGTGTATGGGAGATCTTATTTGGAGGGCGCGCGGGAGTGGTGATAGTATTTTAAAAAATAAATCATTGTGAACGCAGTGTTGTGTCAATCATCTAAAAACATCAGGGAACATGTTGTCAGAAAGCAATTATCAGTGAATGCACGCGATCTTAATTATGAAGTGATAACACAAACATCTGTTTTATGTGCTGAAGTATTGGAGGATAGCACCCAGTTAAGGGCGCTTGCCTATCGTGATTAGTGCTATGGAGAGCGCATACTTCCTGTGTAGAAGCATGAGTTGCTCGTTCCATGATGTGAATGTTTCTTTAAATTTTCAGCACAAAAATAAATGTATTCAGAAAAATTTCATTACGAAATAACGGTGAAAATTCTTCTCTGAGAGAGTAAAAACTATAGAAAAATGCATACGCCCGCTAACTTTGCCGTGAAAGTGTAAGAGATCTGTGCAACCGTACTTTTTCCTTTGCACCAAGACAACCGCTTAGCATTTGTGTAACAATATAAAGTCAACTAATAATCACACGACCATATTACACACGACCACATACTATGTAGCCCCTTGCAACTACAACCATAAAGTATGATATCAACCCTAAATAAGTGTAAAGGACGCCATCAATTTTTCATCTGCAAGTGAAAATCTCGTCACCCCGATTAGGTATCCTAATTCAGTTGTGGCTTCTTTCAATTATGTGACGTTACTTTAATTACTTATTTAATAAATTCATGCAGAATAATGACTCGATCTATCTTTAAATATTCAATGAAAGATGCTTTTAAGGAAATAAGAGTAGGTTTGTAAGATTTAACTGACTTCTGAACATAAATCTGAGGCCACTGCTTATTTCCTTTAAACCGGCTCTTGTTTAATATCTGGGTAGATTGTGTTGTTGTAGTTGTAGCTGGGTGCTTCAATATTTTTAAGTGGCATATTATGGTTCTGCTGAGCCTGAAAAACAAACATACAAAAAGCAGCACTCAACTGAATTTTTTTCGTAAGTAAACCATCATGGTATAATAGTTATTGCATTTTTTACGTTGCTATCTGTTATGACTTTGTTTTGAAGGATGTGAAATGCTTTATTTCACAACTTAGAAAGGATATGACGAAACAGATTGACAATAAAGTGAAAACATATTTAGCAAAGCAATATTTCTGAAGATATGACTATAACTAATTTTATAACGCCAGAAGTTTTCAATACTGATGGAGCAGGCTCTATACCATACTGATGGAAAACTGTGTAGGAGATACAGCTAACATAGTGCTATGCCAAAGATTACAGACATCAATTAAAACACAATTCCCTTTAACCTTTAGCATGGAAGCAAAGAAATCAAAAACAAGAATTGCCCCATGTCCCTGTCTATCCCACATAAAGCAAGACATAAAATAGCCAAATGTGCATCGTTTCATTTCTTAGTAATACTATACTGGCATTGCTTTCTTACGTCACTATCTGTTTTTGCAAGACAGTGTAAAGTCAATTTAGAATTGTGGTAAGTATGGTTATATTTTGAAGGCTTTTTGGAAAGTTTTATTTAGTAAAACTGATCACATACGGTGCATTTCATCAGATACTATAATACTGGTGATGCAAGCTCTATGTCCCCCATACAGTAACCCATTCCAAGTATACACAAACACATAGTATTATGCTACGTATTACTAGCACTGCAGATTGCATTTTCTTTAATCTTCTTCCTTAAAGACGTGCACATTATAATAAATATTTACCCCTTTTGGTGCCCCTCTGTTTCCACACAAAGGAAGGCACGCAAAAATAACTCCAAGAACTATTACGATGAGCGCCATGACAATAATAACCAAACCAACACTGAGAGTTGTATCGCCCACAGTATTCTGTAAGAAACGTTATGGACATGCCAAAGAGTTATTATATTATCTTTTTCAGAATACAGTTGTTTCTTCGTCGGTTGAACACAACAACTATGGAAATTACTACAGCAACAACTACCACGGCATTGATTGATTTTTCTAAAAGCTTGTCTCGGGGGACATTTTAGTGGGGTGCTTCCTCCAGTCCTTTACTGAAGGAAGGATCACAACATGTTTTTGTGGGCCTACTGTAAAGGTGCGTGGTTGTATGGTCACAGAATAAAAAAATGGAAGGTGTCAGTGCCAAATGGCATTTTATGCAGCCCAAACAGTCTTAAGTCACGTGGTGTTACCTTTCAGTTGTTAATAAGTTGTCTATATTGAATGTTTATAAATGGTAGGGATTGTGATTTAATATATTCCGCTGCCGTTTAAGACACTTTTCCAAGAAAATACTAAAGAATGCCGTGGCTAGATGGACTTACTGGATGGACTTTACTTTTTCAGCACAGTTTTTCGCCGTGATGATGAGGGGTTTAAACAGGTCAGCAGCCAGGCGGGGCACGGGGCGTTCCCCCGTGCGGACGCCTGTGTATTATTAAACGATAATACGATAGTCGGGACTATCGTATTACTAAACGAGTTCTTTCGTGGTGTATAGTATTGCTAAGTTTCTCATTGATTCGGCCCGGATTTGAGTACCTCGTAAATGACTTGTAAACACGATATCTTGAGAAAGCAATGACTGCATGACACTTTTCATAAGTGGTATATAGATTTCTATGTTGAGAGGAAGAACCTTATTGTTTTTGGTGGAGGTGAAAGGCCATTTGAGGTCACCGGAGGTAAAACTGCCAAAGCCTTGTAAATGGCTTGTAAACACGATATCTTGAGATAGCAATGACCGACACTTTTCCTATTTGGTATTTAATAGATTTTTCATGTTGAGAGGAAGAACCCAATTGTTTTTGGTGGAGGTCAAAGGTCATTTGAGAACACCAGAGGTCAAAACCTAAGACCCTTTTAACATGATATATGAAGATGGGAAAGACCAGAAGCTAGTCGTTCTTATTATATAGATTCGTTAAGTTGATAGGAGGAATGCTTTTGTTTTTGGTGGAGGTCACCATTCATTTGAGGTCACCAGAGGTCAAAAACTGAACTTTGTAAACATGACATTACATTACATGTGAGGTCAACAGGGTTCAAATTGTGAATGCATTATAGAATGATTTAGTCAACAAGTAAAATTTTGAGGGATGAATCTCTGTGTAACAAAGCATCCTCCTTTTGGCAAGTAATCACCTTTGGGCTTTCTGGTTATAAACAAGTAGTTTTACTGAAACAGTTCAGATTTTAAAATAATATTGTTTTCTATTACTTGATATTTGGAATGGTAGCAAAATTTAGCTCTAATATTCGTTTGGTCCCAAAACGCCGGACAGATTTTGGAAAAACTGCCCACTTTCTATTTAGTTTACGCGGTTTTCGTAGTTTCACCTTTGATGAGCCCAGATGACCTTTCGAACTTCAACAAACCTATAGGGTTCCCTCTCTTTTTAAGTAACAAATCTGCATACAAAGTGTAAAAAGTATCCAAAACCATCCCTGCCTTGACTTATCGTTTTATCAAGGTTTTGGTTTTGACCTTTAATGACTTCAAGTGCGTTCTGAACTCCGCTGAAAACGAAAGGATTCTTTCCCTTTAAATGGCAAAGTTATACACCAAGTATGAAAAGTGTCCATCATTGCTTTCACGAGATATCGTATTTACAAGCAGTTTTTTGGAATTTCATATTTTTACCCCAGTAACCTTAGATAACCTTTGACATCTACCAAAACCAATGGGATTCATCTTCTACCTTTAACACATTCACATCTCAGGTAGGAAACGGATCAACGCTTCATTCCTTGAAATATTGTGTTTACAACGTTTTCGTCTTCTGACCTCTGGTGAACTCATCACCTTTTACCTCCACCAAAAATAGCATTCTGTCTCACAATATGATAATTCTATAATCTAAGAATGAGAAGCACCCGTTATTCTTATCTTGGGATATCCTGTTTATAAGCCAAGCGTCGCCAACAGGTCCAACACACATACACACACATAGCTCCCCAGCGTGATTGCATATCGGCACCCCTTCCTCTACGGCATGGGGTTCAGGGAACCACCCTTAAGGCCCTTGTTGGGTTCTGCCTGGCAAAGTTCCTGGAAGCACTGAGGTATTTACGAATTTTGGAGCATTAGAATGATGCAGTCTGTGGACACGTAAATGTGGTTTCAGCCTATTTGATGTAACCAGAAATCCAAAAGCTTTGTGATTCCTAGCCTTTGAAAATATTTTCTAGTGCTTCCACTTTCTGGATTTTGCATTTGACACAGCTTGTGAATAAAGTACTCCTCAAGAAAAGCCAGCAACTTTCCACTGCAGTGAAAAGTGACTTCATACAAGTTGAAAACCTGAGAGTAACCCACTCCAGTGTTTGCACTAGCACCAAAAATCTGAGGGGGATTTTCCTCACTTGCTTTCTTTTTTGGTGGGGATTTTTAAAATACAAGAGGGCGGTTAAAATGTTGAAATATTTCTAAAGTTGCCCGTTGAATCGACTTTGCGATGTCTTGTACGAAAGGGAGAGGTTTGTCGAGTTAGTGAATCAGGGTATCGGTACAATGAAATTTCTGAATGAAATTTCGTTCTGTTTTTAGTGTTTTTCTTAAAATATTCGCAATATCTGGTATTAATTGAAATGTTTCAAGTGCTGCTTAACACATTTTCATTTCTTTGTATCAAATATTGCGGGAATTTCCCCACAATGAAATATTTTTCAGGGGTAATCTCAATTTTTTTGCGGGAATCCCGCAATCGAGCGCTCTAGTGTAAACAATACCCCACTCCTCAATAAGGAGTAACAACCTCAATTGATACAAATCTTATTGGAACCCATTAAAAGCCGGATAAATGATAAAGCAAGGAAGTGGCTTCAACTCGAATATTCAATACTAGTCTACAGCTGCTTCAGCAAAAGTAAACAAAGACAACCATTTGACTTTTGACTTGTGGTAACCCCTGTGACCTTTGACCTCCACAAAAACAGTAGACTTCTTTTATTTAGTCTGGAGGAATTATTATGCTAAGTATGAGCTCCAACAATGATCCCCCTTCTGAGATATCACGTCTGCAAGAGGTTTACACCGTTTTCGTCACTTGACATCCAACGACCTCAAATAATCACTGACCTTTACCAAGCACAGTATGATCCATCTACTGACAAAAATTCATCCACATGCTAATTGTGAAAACTATCTATGGTTCCCATTTTTAGAAAAAATATTTAAAAGGTTTCAAGTTTCGACCTTCAGGGACCTCTGACTTCTCCCTAAATAATTACGATGCTTCCTCTTAATATGACAAAGCTGTACAATACGTATCAAAGCTATCCATCAGTCGCATCTTCATCAAATATGTCTATTAGCAATTTTCGAGTTTTTTTCCGAGTTTTTTTTTTTTTGCTGTTTCATCTCCGGTGACCTCAGATATCTACGAAAGCCCATTAGTGCCATTGAAATAAAATTATTAATTTGTTATTACAAATTATTAATTTGTTATAACTAATTATTGATTTGTTATTACAAATTAATAATTTGTTATTACAAATTATTAATTTGCTATAACCAGTTAATAATTTGTTATTACAAATTAGTAATTTGTTATTACAAATTAGTAATTTGTTATTACAAATTAGTAGATTGTTATTACAAATTATTAATTTGTTATTAAAAATTATTAATTTGTTATTTCAAATTATTAATTTGTTATTGAAAAATTAATTCGGACGGACGTGTTTGGTGAGCCTACTGTGCCATAAGTCCTGAAATCGACGTAGGTACATTTAAGTTGACATATGTCAGTTTCTCGTGATCTGATTGGATAAAATTGTCATATCTGGAAAAAGTCGGCATATGTTCTATTAAATCACTATATTCCAGTTTCTCGTCTTTTTATTGGTCTACCACAACCGTCACATGTTGCCATCTATCCTCGTGATTGTGGGTAATCGGCATATGTTCAATTACACCTTCTGCGAGTCTTGAAAAATTTTAGACCAACGAAAGCAAATAGCTCTAACGAAGTGAAATATAAAGTATTAAATATTTGCAACTTTCTGTAAGAAATCATCCAGGATCTCTGAAAAATATGGGGGAGGGGAAGGGGGGAGGGTAAGTGAATCTCACACATTAAAACATTGAAACACAAGTTAAGTGTGGTATGTATGGTAATAAAATCTCCAAAAAGGGAAGGGCAGGATTTCTGCCAAAGGGGTTAAGGACGGGATTAGTCTCCTTTTCCAGAACACAGGAATAAATTTCCCTCTTCCTTAACCATTTCATTTTGAAGAAAACCCCTTTTTTTAATATTATGGCAAGGACGTAGGAAGCGGAGGGCTGCGGGTGCCAGCCCCAGCCAAATTTGTGGGCGCGAAAGCATGGTTTAGCACCCCCAATTTCCAAGGACGAAAACACCTTATTTTGTGTCTTCAATTAGAAAGGTCAAAAATTTGTAGTAGAACTTGTCCAAAATGTTGCCCCAAATTGCATCTAAAGAACCTCAAATATCCAAAAATTTCCCAAAGGGGAGGGGGACATCCCTCCCCTCCCTTTTGACCTTTCCTCAGGATGGCGATCCGAAACAGGTTCAGCCCCCCACTTTTGAACAGTGTCCAACGCCTGTGTATTATGGCATCTTACTGATGGACAATTTACAGTGATATTTGAACTTACACCAATAAAAAGGCTTTCGAACCCTTCAAATTGCACCTAATAGGGGCTTTGAAGCAACCCCCTCCCCTTACCGATTTACCCGTTCTAAAAATTTATGTTCTACTACACAGGCAGTCCAAAAATTTAAGTTAGGCCTATGTCACCTCAGCCCAAACATGGTATGCAGTGTTCTACACTAGCAGTTTTGTCCGGGCGGCGTGTCCGGACAAAATCTGAAGAGCGCCCGGTTTTAAAGTTGCCGCCCCCACAACTACCTTAGTCGCTCGGACAGAAAATAATGCTTTCACTTCTTTTGGAAACGTTTGCAAAGAGAATTAAACACTTTCTGTCTCCCCAGAAGTTAAGTATTTGATTGAAAATATACAGTCATGAATCATGTTTTTGAACGCCGGTTCCCTCATATAGGCTACTATGGTTTACATAGCTTTGATACTGCTAGCACGGGCTATTGCGATCTATCACTGGACGCCATCAGTGTCGTCTGCCAGGTCAGAGACGAGCGCCCGGACAAAATTTTGACCTGTGGAGAACACTGGGTATAGCTGATATACTAGCTAGATTTCGAATCCGTCTCGTATCAGAAATTTAAACAGCTGGGCTTGTTATTTCTAGGACTATGGAAGGTGTTTGAAATCCATACCATACCTACAACTGGGCCATCTTTCATTCATTGTGGGAGCATTGCCACACAGGCACAAAAACATGCCAGCACTAAAAATGCATAGCACCCTCCGGACGAGAAGCTGGCAAATGTCGATTTAATTGAACATATGTCGATTTTCTCCAATCATAGGGCTCGGAAGTAACCGTGGTAGACCAATAACAAGACGAGAAAAATGGCATATGACAATTTCATTGATGTTCTCCAGATATGACGATTTTATCCAATCAGATCACGAGAAACTGGCATTATGTCAATTTAAAATCTTTTCAGAATTTATGGCACGGTAGGCACACCATACACGTCCATCCAAAATTAATTTGTAATAAAAAATTAATAAATTGTAATAACAAATTAATAATTTGTAATAAAAATTAATAGTTTGTAATAACAAATTAATAACTTTTATTTCAATGGCACTAATGGGCTTTCGTAGATTTCCTTTGACCTCTGTCAAAAAAAAGTTCATCTTCTGGCTACAATGCGTCCACTGGCCAAGTATGGAAAGTATTCATGTTTCTTACCGTGAGATGTCGAGCTTATAAGGTTTTAGATTTTGACAACCAGTGACCTTACATAACCTCTAACATCCTCCAAAAATAATAGAATTCTTTTTCTTGATATGATAAGTTTATAAATCAAATATGAAAATATCCAACATGCATATCTTGACAAATCGTTTTCAGTTGACCTCTGGTGACTTCAAATGACTTCTGACCTCTAACAAAAACAATACGATTCTTCTTGTGATGAATGTATGAATTGTCCATAATTCCTATCTTGAAATACCGTGTTTACCCGCAGCTACCAAGGTGCCCATACTTTTACCTCTTATGACCTTAACTAACCTTTAACCTTTACGAAAAGCAAGATAGCTCGTTTCCTGAATATAAGGCATTTGCGTGCCAAATATATGAAAAGTATCCATGTTTCCTACCTTTAGATATCGTGTTTACAAGATTATTGATTTTTAATTCTGATGACTTTACTTGACCTCCGTCTACCGAAAACAATAGCGTCCTTCATCTCCTATGATAATTTTATATACCAATTATTCATGATTGAGATATACCTACATTTACATATTTAGCGTCACAAATAAACCCACCCACACATACACACAAACATAAGCCATTGTGATTCCGAAGATTCCGTTTGCCTTAGGAAAGTAATAACAAAACATTAAACAGTCGCAACTTCCATCAAAATTCATCATATATTGAGTATTTTACAACGCAATTAATATTTTGTGCTTACATCATGAATAAACACTAGTTACTTATGCAAGTTTGTGACATAGAGAGATGTTGTGGTATCCATGGCTTTTATAGCCTTCATTCCAAGGACAGCTGTAATAATGACAAGTCCTGAGGGGTGTATTAGTTTTTGTAAACACTTGACTACGTCCACACGCACTCTAAAAATGTCTAAAATGTCTCTACATTTACATTTTTGTTCTTTATTTTTTCTCCTGTGCAGGTGCGCACGTTTTTTACAGTGCGGTTGTGTCCTTGTCACACAGACACTTAAATAATGGAATGAACTTTAGTTGTGGTAAATTCATTATAGGTCGTGGAAGGCTGACCAGTATTGGCAACTCATCTTATTCCGAGTTTCTGCAGATTTCCTTCAAATTATCGACGTAAATTTTCGAGCTGTTGAGTAATGTTGGTATTCTGTACAGTAGCTAAAAAGTGTTCCCCTACCATGTAACTAGTTTTCATACTCTGGAATTTCATCCTGAAGAGTATACTTATGTAATTTTACGTGTCCCACGCGAAATTTTATCTTTTCGATGAGGAATACGATGCAAGTCCAGTTGCCCCGGCAGTGGATTAATTTAAATATGTGTTTCCTGAAAGACCAGAAATTCTACTCTGTGTTTCAAAAATTTTGCTGCAATTCCTTAAATTCTACCGGTACATGAAATTTGTATATTGTGTCAAATACTGTATGCTATGACAACGAATTTATTATTGCAGCCCTATGTATAAACACTGTCCTCATATCCTCGCTTCGGTGGTCTGCCTTGCTACCTCCACGTGATATTCGTGCCAAATCCGAAAAATGGTTCATGCTCCTTAAGTGCCCACTTAAACAAATCCTGAAGACGCCTTTTTCAGGTCTCCGTAATACATGATAACAAAAATTTTCTCCTGTTGCAGCATTGCGTACTTTCTGTCATTTGTTGTCTTGCAGAATATTTGGGCGCAAATGAACTATTTATTTTACCATGCATAGATCCAGAGATATCTTCAGCTATTACTTTGGCAATGATTCCACATTATAAAACTTGTGCTCTTGTAGTCTTAATTTTTTCTTGTCAGGTGGTGTTTTTGTGCTGAATGTGTCCCTATATCTCACAATAAGATGCAAGCACAATCACATTTATTCATTTCTTATTGACGGCCATATAATGCAACTTGGACGGAACGTCAGCTAAGTTATGTTTGGTTCTTCCATGACTTTGTGGTTTGTGTACATTATGTTCAAATGTTCTTCTTCGTTCACAAAGAGATCCACTAACTACTGAAGAATTTACCCCAACCTAAGCCGTACCTCATAATGCAGTTTGTAGATACTATCGGATAGGTGGATTAAATTAAACGCTCCTCCCCAATCCTTGCCAGCCGAAGTAATCCAGCTGCGCCTTGTTAACTGTAAGTTTTTAGAATGTCGATTGTGAAAAGTAAACAAGAAATAAACACACCAGACGGTGTACTTACCCATTGTATTCTTGCTGTTATGAGGCCGATGACTGAACTTGCCAGAATTACGGCGCATATAGTACCAGTCACCAAGTATACGATCACCTACTCATTCAATTAAAAAACGACAATGGTTACTTTTTCAGTTATATTATGAATAAACTTGTAGATTTCAGTGACTATATGTGAGTATATTCAAGTAATAAATCTCTTTTTGCGGACTATTATTGGTAAAAGAACCGCCGAGACCCCATGAAGTTGTCAAAATAACCGTGGACGAGGCGAAGCCGAGTCCGTTGTATTGCCAAATCTGGAGTCGAGACGGTTTATGAGATAATATTTGTTAGACAACTGTGGTTTATTCCTACTGTATCACTAAACACATGTGAAACACTTCATTTTTATTAGTGTTTACGTTTACTGACCGTGTTGTGGAACAACAGGTTAGTGTTTAACCAACCAGAATGCAGTATTCTCAATAACGGATGACTTGAGGTGGTAGAATGAGAGCAAATACGTGACGTAGATTTGATACAAAAATAACCCACAAGTTTTAAAACGACACATGGTACACTGCTACGGCAACTTCGTGTTTCAAAATATACCAAATACCAGACAGCGTTCGGAAACGAAAAAAGGAAGACTTTTAAGCAAAGTCGGCTAGGTAGCTGTTTCCGCCTAACGGCGCGAATCCGAAAACGTCGGACGGGCAATCGACTGTAGTAGCGAGCCAAATGCCAAATGGGGAAAAGCGGCAGTACCCGGAGAAAATACCACATACATTGAGTGGGATTTGAACTCACGCACATGTGAAATACATTGAGTCATAGCACAATTGATGTCCTCTCCTCGGATTGAATTCCCGTCAAGTGCGTCATTTTTTTAAGAGTAATTGGATGAATGTTTATGAGTACGAAGCCCTAGATAGGACATGATAAAATTTTTATTACGTACGTACGGGATGTTATTACGTACGTACGTGATATTATTAAGTACGTACGTAATAATTATCATGTTCGTAGGTCGCGGCACTTACTATGTAGGAACGCAGATACAGTACTACGGTAGACAGCCCCACATACTATGAATTAACTTGGATACTTCAATTGCGTACTTAAGACCTTCATACAACAAGGTGGTGAACCTTGGGAAATTACTAGGTTTTCAGCTACTGTCCATGTAGATTGGCTGGCTGTAGTAGTGTAGGCTGGCGAGGAGAATTTGCAATTACCATCCGTACCCTTGTCCAGCCTATTCTCAGTACGGAGCGCTTGTGCTTCAAACTCTCTAGAAGTTTCATAAAGTTAAGCCAGTGACTACCAAAAAAGGTCCTCAGAGATATCAGTCCCTGACGAATTTAGCGGCAGGTTTAGCTCAGTGACGTCGCTAAACTTTTCGAAGTGGGGGCACTGGGTTGCAAAACGTTCCACCGAATGGACTGAGACGCCTGGAAGGAGTTGTCATAACACAAAGTGGTCCCTTCTCCTGAGGGCGCTGGGGCCCCATGGCTCTTCGTATGGTCCTGTGGGTTCCAAGGACAAGACCTTGTTGAGGGTCCAAGGAGAAAGTCCCCGAGGTTCCGGGGTATTTTGCTATCTACAAATAGCTTTACATGGAAACTAAGCAGACCACAAAATAAAATTCACAACTTGACCTAATTTGGACTGAAAATGAACTGATTCGGTATGGGGGTGTCAGTGTATCTGATGGATGAAGTTATGGTTTGCGTTGGGCTCCATGAATCCATTCATCCGCCCAGAAGGACGTAATGTTGGAAAAACCCTTACACTTAGCGTAGTAATTCTCAAACTTTCTGAGGGTGAGGGCCAAACTGCGTTACGATGGACTGAGACCGAGGGCCGCAAGCCATGATCTCAGGATTAGAGAGAGGGCACTTTCGCAAAGGCGAAATTCATACGTAAGAGGTCCCTCAACTGTATCCGTGGCAAATAGTGGCAGAGTTATAAAGGGGCGAAGTTTTCGTAGGAAGAAGTTCTTTAAGAGGGCAACCTGCAACTTTACAGCGTCCTACGGGACCAGCCCAACCTTAGTACGACCATGGTTTTCCGGACGCCTGTAACAACTAGTTTTGTCTCAAAACCACCTTTGTCACAAAAACCCCATTCGTCATAATTATTACCCACTTTTGTCACAACAGAGGTCACATCGTTTGTCACGTTCTGGCAAAAGTAGGAACATTGTGAAAAAAGTGTTGTTCTGACAAGAGTGGGCAATAATTATGACAAAAGTGGGTTGGTGAGACAAATGTGGTATTTATGACAAAACTAGTTGTTACAGACGCCCTATAGATGACAAGAAATGGTACTTTGAACCACAAATGTGTGGCAACATTTTCATGTGGCGAAAGGATTTTCCCGACAGGAGGGCTTATCCTCCCAACGGGAGGGGAAAATGAAAACCCCCGAAAAAAGTGACGGGTTGCCCAAAGGATATGCAAGGCAAAACTTTAGGTGCACAAAGGGCACAGAAAATTTGGGGCATTCCCTTTGGAGACAAACAGAAAATTTGGGTATTTATGAAGAGTCTGCCCTGTACTAGATCAAATCCAAGAAACACGTCAAGTCCGCTGGTCCTTGTCGGGGGATTACTTACTTTATCATACCTACTAAGGTCTAAGACGAAACTGGCATTTCTCTGAGGGGGAAGTCTTTCGATGGTGGTCATTTCTCCCGCCCCAACCTGTCTACGATTTCTTCTAGCATTATTGTAAGAATTCTAGTTAGAAGGTAGCGGTAACCAGAACCCTGCTCACGGATAAAGCCACGACAGGTCGCACTTATTCTACGCTAGTAGCCAGTAAGCTCTCGATCGGTTATTCTCGCTTTCAAATTCCTGGTCAGACAGAAAAGACTTGATGAGGTTAAGGGCCGCATTCCAGATTTTTCAAAAGAAACCCTCACGGTTGATTTTATAAATCTGTTCATGTGTCAGAGCGAGCACGTGAATAAAGTCACAACCGCACTGTTAGGTGATGCCACGCAGTATTACGTTTGATTTATTTTCTACAAGTATTGAAAGGTGACTTGCAGAGATTTTAATTTTAGTGATCAATCAACACCCGTTCAACAAGATACGTCCTTCAATTGTACAATTACCCCGTAGCGTAACTGCGGTGATGGAAGTGGGGCCGGGGTCAGGGATAAAAAAGTTAATGTATCGACAACAAATAGTTAACATACCCACACCTTGTCGAAGGGTTATCAATTAACAAGTCACCCCCGCACCCTTGACCCCCATCCATCCACCCCTTGCATTATCTTCCCATACCTTCGTAGTTCATAAAACATACAAAATACCAATAACGCCACCACATGAATTAGTATTATTTGAAAAATAATAAAACTGATTCCTGATTGAAAACAATTCGTATACAGTCAATTCGTATACATATAATGTTGTTCCTAACCCGACTGTCATCCGACAGTCGGTCCTCGTCTGTACAAAACCGGGCACATCAAACATGTTCGATATTCGTCGTGGGGTCGAGGGGGGTGGGTCATAGTTCCGCCGGGTCAAGGCAGCGTACGGCTGTTACCGACCTGAAGCGACGGGAATTTAATGTATGCAATATATTCAATGAGAAACCGTTGTGAAATCATGTGGCAGAGCAGAAAACAAAACAGTGTCCCCATGGGGACAAAAGATGGAATAACTGGAGCTTTGGCAGTCAGTGCCATATCTTCATGACGTTTCCAGTTTACCCACCGCCCTTTCACTCCTCTCGGCTTAATTTAGTGTTAAAGTTTCCATCTTATACACGGGTAAAGCATTAATAAACGCCGACACATACGCAGAGATTTGTTGGTGATACCTGCCATTTTGTTTCGAAACGCGGGAACCATTACGAGTTTGCTGGTCGCAGTCGCAGTCAGGTCGGTGTAGTGTACGTGCGACTAGATCCGACTGCTCCCGACCCAACTGGTCACAACTGCAACTCATCCTCGACAAGAATTCTGGTTCCTTAGCATCTGGTCGTAGTCGGGTCAGTGCAGTATGCGCCCGACTTACGCAATCTAGCACCACTTCAGGAGACAAACTTGAAAATGAGTCAAGTAGGGACTTCAAAATAAATAATTTAACATTCATGGATTGTTACACCTTATTTCAACTGTGCTAGGTTTTTTACTGTCCAGTATGTTTTTTTTTACTGTAATATCAGTTCAGGGGCCGCATTCACAGGGTCCCGGGCCGCGTTTGGGAATCGCTGCATTAGCGCATTTAAAGTGCATGTACAGAGGCGGATACAATGCCTCACGTGGAAAATTGGAAAAAGAAGCCTTGTATTTTAGCCTTATATAGTAGGCTTTGTCTTTGGGGTGCCTTAAAACTAGAATAAATATATTTCCTGTATTTAAATCAGTTGTAAACCGAGAAAAATTGGTGCTAGTGCCTACTGAAAATACCACGACCTAGCGCACGAGCGAGGCGCGCACAAAAGTAAGTGACATAACTGCAAGAGGGTGTCTCACATTTATTCTGACTGGATTGGTTTATGTAGCCTTATGCAAAGCATAACTAAATCCGTCGGACACCCTTACACCCTATAGCCTACACCCGAATCAGTACGTTGTCAGTTCAAGTTTGGTAAAATTGTTATTTTCTTTCTGTGGTCTGCTAAATGTTTATGTAATGCCATTTACAAATAATAAAGAAAACCCAGGGCCTCTGGGCGGTCTTCCCATCTGAACACGCCCTGGGGGTTGTCTTTGGACCCCACCAGGGGCCCTTTAAGGACCCTTAGCCCCGAACGCCTTCAGAAGATCATTTTGTGCTACAGAGACTCCTTCAGCAAGGCTCAGTTCTTCATATTGGTGTGCCCATTCGGTGGAACATTTTGCCACCCAGTGACCCTTTTCGAAAAATCTGGTGACACCACTGCACAGGAGAAACCTGACTACTAAAATTGTTATAAGAACTATTGTCACTGATGGTCATATTGGTAGCTACTGGCTTAACTTGATTGGAACTTTAAGATAGGAAAACACATTTTTCTAAACATTAATAAATATAACATTGAATTGCAATTACAATAGCAATGAAACTTTGTCAATGACTTCACAAAGTCCGAATCCTCGTAAGGAAAATAGATAACGGTTTTGATGTTGGCATCTATGCTACAGCTTCTAATGATGCGTGAGAGAAGAACCTAAGTTTACAGTTTTTGTAACTTGGAAATTTTGATAATGTCCTTGAATGTCCACGAATCACACATCATCTAAAAATGTAGAAGTAAAAACTTGGCAACATCCATACTTGGAAGAATGGAAATTGTACTCACCAGTTCTCTTCTTTTACTAACGGTACCCACGAGTCCTGTCTGAACGATAAACTGTTTTAGGGAAATTAACATGTATGTTTATATATATATATAAATATATATATATACATACATATATATATGTATAAACAGAAACTGACGAATAACACAGTACGACGACTTTTACGAATGCAGAGAAGCTCAATTACAAAAACTTTAAGTTTCTGTAGATCGACCAAATAACCCTGAAGACAGCTGTTTAAACATATATATATATATATATATGTAAAATATATATATATATATAAAATATATAGACGTTTTGGATAGATCTTGCTATCCTTGATAGCAAAAAAGTACTGAGCATAGATGATCCAAGTAAGGCAGAAATACGAACGAGAACAAGCATAGCTGAGTCTATATATATATATATATATTAACAGCGGTCTTTAGGGTATCTGGGTAGATTTACAGCAACTGCTAGCTTTTGTTATATATATATATATATATAACAAACACTACATATATATATATATATATAGCAAAATACTAGTTGCCTGATAATTGTTTAAAAGCGTGAAACTTAGAGTAACAGCAATCTATCTCATTACACTATTATATATATATATATATATGTATATATATTTGCCTAATTTTCACCTTGGGGGGAAATATCGTGTGAAAAACTTACATTAGTGGTAAATTGTACATAGGGTAAAAAAATCGTTCCCCCTAACGTTTTCACACAAACGTGATGTAATGGCCTTTCAACCACACAATCTATATACAATTACTTCAATGTAGACGAATTTACGGACACGTATATGTTAACACGTACGGATTGTAGGCCATTGAAATAATGTTGGTTTTATCTTAAAGATGTTAGGGGGGAAATATATGGTTATGTATTTTATTGTTTCAATTTCTCCTAAACAACATCGCGGTATCGTGATTTCCCCTAACATGTCAGATTAGTGTATATATATATATATATGTATGGATAGATGGATGACAAAACATGTCCTGCAAGAGAATGGCGTACAAAGGTTCTCTTCAGGTCGCCTCCTCACCCCGCCCCATTCGACACCCTTTCCGTATCTCGTTGCACATGTCACCTGGCTTCTGGTCTCTGTCCTCTCCCTTCTGCCTCGAAGTCTGGCCCTTTGTAGGGCATTCCTTGGTTCTAAATGTACTTGCTAAAAATGAGCCGTTTATTAATAGAATATATTGGTTACAATCAACATGGCTGCACATGATTATTGCTCCACAAGAAAATTTCATTTCCATTTACTTTTTAAGTATATTAGTCTTACCGTGAGTCAATCACTTTACGAATTTTTTGTTGGTAAAATTGCACAAAACATCAAATAAAATTACTTTTTCTTCATTTTTCCCTTCCTCATCCTGTTATACTTGATTGGATTCGGAAAAATGGGCACTCATTAGCAATTGAGGCTTGAAATGTAGGTAACAATGCACAATCAACACAATGTGTTAGACAGACTTGGGTCGATCACTCCCGGAAAAGGCAACTCAAATACTGTTATTCACCTTTATCTCAAATAATTACAACAGCATTGAAGACAGCATTGACTTTTGCAGAGAAATTCTTAATTTAGTTGCCAAAGACACTCTTGACTACAGTTTTGTTTAAATTGGACCAAACATTTTAGTTTTATTTATTGCACAAACCTAAAAATTTCAGTTTAAGGTTAATTTTTCGTTTAAGAAAACTGAGCAAACGTATTCTTGAAGAATACGTGTTGTATGTGGTACTTCACTTTGAGTTTTATCACTCACACACGCTTAAAAAGTAGAATAGCTTAACCTCAACCTCATGAAAAGAAAAGTAGTGTCCTTCTGTGCATTGACCACTTGATATAGCTAGGGATTCTAGTGGCGAGCACATTTTAGTGTTGGTAATAAGTTACAAAATCACCCTTTCTTTGAAAAATATAGACTTTTATACTTACCACTCCGAACAAAATGGATAGAAAGTTGGCAGACTGGCTAACACCTATCAGAAGTAATATGCCAAAACAAACTTCAACACCTCCACAGACACGGCGTCCTGTTAATCCTCTTGGTGCAGCATCCATCTGAAAATTATAATTGACTGTCATGTGGGAATTCCTACAGATTCTAAAATAACATGATTTGCAAGGGAAATTGTAGGCACTAGCTTCAAAGTTTTGTGCACTTTGCAGTAAGTAGGATTCTGTTAAGGTGATGGCTGCATGTAGTTCCTACCATATTGGAGCAAAGCATCTTTAACTTGGCTGTAGGATGTATTATGCTATTAAAGGGCAAACATGCATTAAATCTGCATTGTTATAAGAAATGAAACGATGCTTAATTTTGACAAGAAACACAAGTGTGCTAAACATCCATTAAGTATATAGAATTGGACTGATTACCTAGCCTGTCATCAACCTGAATAGAAGCGCTACTAACATGTTTTAGCTGTGTTATAGAAACTTTCCAGTTGTCATCATTGATGGAGAACTCCCGATTACATTTTATCAAATTTTTATCTTTAGTGCATGAAATAACGTGTAATTTTAACAAATTTATAGACGTAACTTTTGAATTTTTCCTTCTTGAATGTACGTAGTTCGTGTTCCTCCTCAATAATCAGGTCTTTATATTCCCCCTTTTCGGAGAATCTAGTTTCCTCGGGTACGGAGAAAAATGGGTTATTGGTGTCGCCATTTTGTTTACTTTATCAACGAAAATACGCGTCCTGTGTGTACATCTTCTATTCAAAGTGGCTTTTGGAACCGCTTCGCAAAGTTGATTGGTCTAATGTATTGCAATTAAATGCCTATTTCGTATATGTATTGTTATATTTACTGAAAAAGTAAGTCCTAATGGGATATTTACCACCCCCCCCCCCCGTTTTCGAGAATAAAAGTTTGTGAGTACTGTACGGTTTATTGTTTTGCTATGTAAAAACATAAGTGTTGGAAAAAGTAGTCATGGTGTCCTCTAAATTTTGACAAAATGTAGCTAACAGCTAGTGATTAGACAAAACCGGGTTCCATCATCACTGACCCCTGATATATTGAACTTGATGACACTAAATAGGGATATTTGTGTTGATAATGGGTTTCTAATTTACTTTATTCGCGTTGATTTCTTTCAGACTCAGGAAAGCTAGTTTATTTTAAAAATATCAACAATTCATTTGATGATATCATTAATTCGTGTTATGATATCACCAATTCATTTGCTGATATCAGCAAATATTTGTTGATATCATCAAATGACTTGCTGATATCACCAATTAATTGTTAATATCATCAAATATCGAATAAGAAGTAACGTTATGACGTTATGCATCTGGATTGAGGTAATGTACACTGGGAGAGGCTCTACTGAAGAACCGCTCGCCAAACTGCCGAAGTAGATGTACATTAAGGTCTACATGATGAAAATGTTACTAGCCAATGGCGAGTTGGCGAGCGGTGTTGTCGCGGCCTGGACTATGAGATCTCAATGCCAGCCTTTCGAGATAACGTGCTTGCATACGGCTTGCAAAAATTTCGTAGTTTCCCCCGGGGACCTCAGATGAACTGTGACCTCCACCAAAATCAAAACTGTTCTTCAATGTGGAATATCTTTATTTTAAGTATTTAAAGCATTCACCATTCATTCCTTACTTGAAGTCAAGTGTAAACAAGGATGTAAGTTCTTAACCTCTGACGACCTCATTTGAGCTTTGACCTTAACCAATTATGGAAACCTTCAATTGGATATATCTACATGTCACGTATAGAGGGAGTTGTTTGAAAATTCTAGTGTTTTGTCATCTGTTAGTTTCCCACGTTTGGAATACTTTTGAATGCATGATTACGTAATTCATTGTTAATTAGGGTGTAGGCATGATTATGTACAGTAGTTGCTTACCATCCTGCAACCATGTCGCCACGGTACTGTCGAGATCGAGCAAGTTCCTCGCTATTGACAGCGGGTATATTCTTCAAAGATGGCAATGAGGTCCTAACGAAGAAATTTAGATATTGCGGACTGGATTTTTAGGTCCAAGCTCTTTTCTATGTGCATCACTCGTTATTGAGAACAGTTCGTGTACTGCACTGAGGCAGAAGGAACCCGTTGAGTATCTGGTTTGGCAGAACGGAGAAACCCAGTTAAACGTGGTTTTTGGTTTTGTTATGTCGCTTTAAGGCAGCAGTGGAGCAGTGTTATTGTACCAGGTGTGGCTCGTGTGTGACGGACGTAGAAGAGATTATTCCCTCCACGGGTTGTGTCTGACGGGTCAGGATACGCTAAGCTCGGCAAAGATTTCTGCATCGTCGACCGAGTAGGCATGACACGAACAGTCACTTTCAGGGAGTATTTATGTAGTTGGGCGACCCCAATCTGTTCGCTAAGTAATTTAAGAACAGACAGAAGTACATCAAGTTTTAATCTTAAAGGAATCCGAAAGCAAGCGTTTACTTATATTATTGTTAAAAAGAGCAAGCGTTTACTTGTTATTGTTGACGAAATCTGAAAGCAAGGGTTCACCTATATTATTGTTAAAACGAAATATGAAAGCAAGCGTTTACTTATGTTATTATCAAAACGAAATCTAAAAGCAAGGATTTACTCATCATTTTATAATTATTGAAGAAAGAACTCTGAAAGCAGATATATGTAAATAGACTCAAGAAGACTTGACACATTGTGTTTGGTAATTTGTTTTCTAGTGGTCCCAACTGTACTGTCACAGCAAGTCGTAGATGTCACCTCGTGACACTACATGCCATGTATGAAAAGTATCGTCTAGTATTGAGATCTTGAAATACCGAGTGCACAAACTAATCGTGGCACATACTTACCTGTACATACACACACCTGCGAGATTGCAGTGATTTCTTTTGCCTTTGGAAAAGCAGCCTGAGAAAATACAAAGACAGATAATTGATGAGAAATTCAGGAAAAACCATCGGTACAAGCCATAATGTCAACAAAAAGGGAACCGCCTCCTTCACTTTAGTGAAATTTACTTCAAAGGTTAATATCGAGCTTTATTTTTAAAAATGGAACTGAAAAGTTCTTCTTTAAAGCCCTTAAAATGTTTGTATAAATGAAATTTGTGAATTGTGCTAGATTGACAAACGCGTGTGTAAGAAAATAGCAATTATTGTGTAGAGGGAAAAGAGTGTAACAGAGAGTTAAAGTATATGGGACAAACATTCAAAAAAAGTAGAAGAAAAGGTTTGATCAACATTTCGCCAACTGTAAGGATGATAGCAATTTTTGTTTGAAATCTTGAAGTCGAATACCACACTGTAATTTCAATGTTAGCATTCTTATCACCCATATAGGTGACTCATTGGTTAGGAAAGTTTCCAGGTGTTTATATTACTGAATTAAATCCTAAGCTAGATAGGAAAGACAAATGGTCCACTGGTAGACTCATAATTGACAGATTGAGTCACTTCACAAAAGTCATTGTCAATGTCATTTTTTCGCCTAGCCTCCACTTTTTTCTCGTTATTGGCTTTGCCCATGATTCTCTAATTATGAATCCCCCATCTGTTATTACTTTTTATAAGGCTGCTTTTTGCGGTATAAGCTTCCTGTCTTGTATTTATGTACTTTATGATCCAATATGCTGACGATGTTCTACCAAAAGGAAAATAAAATAATAAAATTTTGTTTCACTTGGTCTATTCACCTTGGAGTCGGAATGGCTACTACCAAAGCAACAACAATTTCAAAAATACTCTACCTTGACAGAATTTTGTGAAATGCACTTCAAAAACAAGTGCTATTGAAGGTCACACCCTTGTAAGTTTCATCTTGGGTGTAGTATTCCAATAGTACTTTGCTGTGTTTTGACGTTAAAGGTGTGGTGCTATTTTGATTTGTTCCTCATGGTTGCGTTTTGTCTTAACTAAGACTATCAAGCAAACATCAGCTCGTCATGACTTCAGTTCATTTATAACAAGAGGAGGCGTCACCGTTTATGTTAAATCAGTGTTAATTGTATTAGAAGGGATTGTTAGAAATTCCTCTACGTAATATTAAAAATGTTTTTGTGGGTACTGTATCGACCGCCTGACTCTAAAGCTAAATGGCCTAATATGTTCCTTGAAATTATGACTAGTCCACGTAAATCAACTAAAATATTACAATTATTGGGGCTGTAACCTCAATCTTCTCAATGGTGAAAAATAAGAAGTGCTTTCATGACTTTAAGTCTCTTGGACAAACACAAGTCACATCACCTACCCGCAACACCGGAATGCACCTCTATCTTAATAGACCACATTTATACTACTAATGGGAGACGTGTTGTTAATAATATAATAGACTTTTACATTACTCCATTGCCCAATTTTCTTTACTTGGAAACATGCTAGCATAAAAATCCAAACTAATTCAAACAAATTAGTTGAATACAAAAATATTGATAAAATATTATAAAAAATATAAAATAGATATTTTTAACAAAGATTAAGACTAACAGTTAAATCAGTCGTCAGACTCATCTAAAAGGAAATGGCCCAAAAGAAGTCCTACAAGCATGGGGACGTATTTTCATGAGGGTTTTGAGTAAGTATGCTCCAAAGTGGGAACAGGTTCCAGTCTGACTGGTGTAATTGTGAAATTACTAAGGCAATAAACAGAGAAACAAGGTAAAATTATCAGAGCCCAGTTTGTATCGACAGGCCAGGGTAAAGTAACCAGACTTTTAAGGAAAGCTAAAAGTACTAATATTCATAACGCAATATCCAAAAATAAGGGCAATTCAAAGAAATTTGACATTTTCTAAGGAATTTTCACGCGAATAATACAAGTATGAGGAATCAACAGTCACCAAACCTTATAATAGTAGAAGGAAATGAAATTAAAAGCATCGAGTAGGTTGCAAATGATTTTCATGACTTCTGTACCTCGGTTTCAGCTCAATACGTAACAACTAATAAAGTCTTCCTTGACTTTCATTTAAACGCATTGCATCAAAGCGTTCTAAGAATGCACCAAATGAAGTATTAAGTGATATCTCGGAAATCTCACGTGTATTAAAAATTAAAACAAATTGTATTAAAGTTCTTGAAATCGCTGGATTCAGCTAAATTAACGGGCATTGTCCGCCCGTTTGAAAAGAAGTGCGGATGCTACTTCTGCGAGTACAACTAGTATTATAAGTATCAAAAATAAGGTCTTCCCTAAAAGTTAGAAGCACGTTACAGTTACAACAAATTTTAACAGTGGATCTACTCTTGATGTTTCAAACTATCGACCGATATCGATATTACAAGTGGTATCAAACATTTTAGAGAAACTTGTAAATGATTGGTTATTTTGTTGTTTGAATATATTTTATATGCTTAAAAGTGGCCTAGTCTGGATTTAGGAAAAGGGGTTCTTGTGAAACTACCCTTTTAAAAATTGCGGATAAGTGATTGGAAGCAAGTGATTTAGTTTAATATGTTAGTACTGTTTTCTTGGATTTGAGAAAGGCTTTCGACCTAGTTAACCATGATGCATTGATTCAAAGTTACGTATTCGGGGTATATCAAAAAGTTGCCTCATTGATTTCGGTCATATATGTCACAGCGAACACAACGCTGTCAAACAAATGGCGTTTTCTCAAGTCTTCATAAGGTTGTATGTGGAGTACAACAGTGTTCGATTCGGGTACCACTGTTATTTTTAATATACATTAATGGTATGGGACTTTCGTTACGACAGTGCATGCACAACATGTAAGGCAATGATGCCACTTTTTAGGTAATGAGTACAAATATTAATGAAATCAATGATACATTTACTGCTGACATGTGTGCTGTAAGTAAATGTATGAAGTGAATAAAATGGTTATAAACACCCATTAAACCAAACCCATGTTGCAAAGGATCACGGCAGAGGCTGTCAAAGTTCATAGAAAGTGTAAAAACGTCTGGGTGTTTATATAGATCCAACGCTGTTATGTAATTCCCACATTAACTATGTTGTCCGCCTTGCTGTGTTTTTCGTCTGGATTTACTGTTTACTCCTGTCGTTTTTTCTCTTCATGCTTTACGTGCCACATTTTATGTTTGATCTTCCTTCGTTTTCATTTTTAATCTTTGTTAAGTTTTATATTTTGTATACTTTTACGTTTGACGTCTTACTTTTGTTTGTTATCTAGGCCTCGGGTTTAATTAGCTCTATAGCCAACCGAGTTTCTCAACCTTTTTAAATGTTTAAATAAAGAATAAATAAATAAATGTAATAGTAGCAATTATGTTCAAAGTGTTAAAGACCGACAGCTACCGGTGGCTACCCAGCGACTTCACCTTCACCCGTGTAGTCGCTGACAAAGCAAGGACAAGTCCTGCAATGAAAAATGTCCGCCTAACTTATATTCACGGTGTTGAGATTTGTTTACAAAAAATAGACGTTTAACAAAAAAAAAATTAAAAACAGGTGATTTGTGACTAAAGGCTGTATGATGCGATTTGTGTGCCAAAAATAGACGACGAAAAACAAAATCCCACCTGCATTGCGCACCAAGACTCTGACATTACCACGAAGACCTCAGCAAAAGCAGAGGACACTACAGGGAGGCCGTCAATAGACCTCTTAAAATTGGGAGGCATGACCTTCTTGAGGGAGATGGGGGATCTATACCACTCTACCCTCCTCAAGTTGTCTTTGTATTTTGGCATACCGTAACTGAAATGTTCCTCGAGTAATTTAACAAACTAATGTATTAAGTACCTCCCACTTCCTAAAATCAGAGAGAATATAATGGCACTCTGTCGGATGGGTTTATTATATTTTTTATCAGGACCAATGACTTGATTGGCTGAATAAATAAAGTAGAAATCCATCAAAAACAAAAAGCGAGAATATGTCATTGTTTTTTCATTGTCTAAATCCTTAAAATAACCTCAAAAGATAGGAAAATTAACTTCGTAGCTACAGTTCCACGTAACAATACTTGTGTCGTTTTTCAGAAAAATTAAACACCCAATGAAGTATAAACAGGGTTCAGTGGAGCAGAATACACAGCGGAAACCGTGTTTCTTAATTGCTGAAACACACCACGTAACCGTGCTTTTTCGTAAGTACTGGTATATTACGCCCAGACAAAATGAGTTCAATGGATGCTTTCTGACATTACTGTCGAGGAACCTATCATAAATTTCACTCAATTGTGCACTCCGACTACTACAATAGTCTATTCAATCGACATCTATGGTTGTTACACCTTGCACTAGTTACTTTTAGACAGTGGCAATAAAAAATTTAATGAAGGGGGAGGGGGAGATTTCACGGAAGATGGAAGTCGTTTTTCTACTGTACCCTAGATGCACCCGGAAAGAGTAAGTAAAGAGAGCATATTCGCGCCACGGTAATAAGCACACGCGTGGACTTTTCATTCTTATCGCCCAGTGCGGAGGTGCTTTTCTGGGGGAGGGATCTAAGGGAAGGGATGCGATCTTTGGCAAATCTTCTGCCTTACTACGTGTTAAGACATTACCATTATTTAGTGATCGCTTTGGTAAGTATTTCTCCAATGCTTGTATGACCGGCATAGGGCCTCCTGGAAACTCGGGTATAATTAGAAATGGATGCATTAGTATGAAGCTTTTAACAGACATCCAATTTACACTAACGAAGACACACCAAGTCCTTCACAAACATTGTACTTTAAAAATTTTGAACGGAATACAAATCACCTAACTCAGTCCTCTACAAAAATCTAAAGCTTAAAAATTTTGGAATTCACACAAAATTCTTAGTCGATAGTGATGAAACACTCCACGCTACCCGTGCTGGTGCCAAAGCTTATACAAACTGGTTATTAAGGAACGTTCAAGAAACTAAAAATATTTTCAGCATACAGCCAGTCCTGAGTTCAGTTGTATTCAAGGAAATGAAAATTTTTGTTATGCAAGTGCTACATTCTTGCAAGATATCTACAAAGTTAACCTTTAAAATTCGATAGCTTTTTTGTATGTGCAACATCATGAAAGATATCTCATGAAAAAAAGTTTGGTTTCAAGTACAGTTCATATAAGTGTAAGTAGGTAAGTTTCTGGAAAGGTGGTGGCGACGTATTCTCCGCAGGCTATCTTATACACCAACATATCAGCTATTTTGGGGCAAAGTATGTAATTTATTTCGGGCAAACATTTGTTACAATTTCGTTCTTATAACTATATAAACGACCATAACGTCATTGCAAAAGCAAGGGTATACTGCGCATCCATTTATCCAAGAAAAAAAAGAAGATATTTTTACAAACATATAATGACTGCATGACAGGATTTTTGTGATAGTCATTGGCGTCGGTAGAAAAGTGTTAGTAACATTCTTTTCAAGTTTGTAGATCTTGAGTTATTGACGTACTTGTGATTGTAATAAATCTTTATGTTTCAAAACTGCAGTTGAACGAATGATACAAAACAATTGTGTTGTCGTTTCATAATTTGCCCCTACCAGACATGTAAAAAACAACACTGGAGGGAAAGGTCACATACAGCTGAAGTCAGCTGAAGTGAAATATATGTTTTCCCTTCAGGGGGTTGGCTAACTTTGGACAGCCCCAGGTGGCACAAACATAGCTACTGTAATACTCCAAAGGAATTCATATTTTTATTCCACTTTCATAAATTAGTACTACTTTAGATAGAGCTGTGAAAGAAGTTGACACAGGTCCTGCTAATTCCCACACAGTTTAACCAACAGCCAGAATTTACATTAAAATGTTCTGAAACTCTCCTTAAAGAGCTTTTACCAAATGTGCCAAAGTTATTCAATGGATAACTGTCTTCAGTTTGGACAGCTTTTCATGATCGTACCTCCTAGCTTATTGAAAGATGGTACCAAGCTGGAGTGTTTGTGTTGACAACGTTTATTCTACAGTTACTTGCTTTGATTCATCTCAGAGATTGAAATTTCACTAAATCCGATGAAGGTGAGGTAACTGTCTCATGTATGGCGCTGTATTATAACCATACCGATTAATACACAGTTGTGTGTTTCATTCCATTCCTTTTGAGAACGTATCTGTATGGTATGATTTGATAGAATATACTTGTGGGACGATACATATAATTTTCATAACAAGAAACGTTAAGATCCGTAGTCACTTTTCTTCTTGTCAGAGACAATCACGTTAGATTACTTTTAAGGACGTTTTTATCTGTCTTCTCTTCACACTGTGCCATCAGTAGCGTATCAGCCGGGGGAAGGGGGAAGTGTCCCCCTGACGGTTTCGACCGGGAAGATCAGCTCAAAGCACCGGGTTGAAAAAGGGCAAATTAAGGGAAAAAGGGAGAAACGGAGCAAAAGGTAACCGAAGATGAATGAAAGGGAAGGAGATTATTCATCAACTCAAAAGTTCATGGTTAAATTGAATTTTGCCAACCCACTCCAGTGTACATGAGTAAGAGAGACACCTAGAAGCACAGTTATTCGGAATTTTGGGGACATTTTGAGTGGTTCTTGCCGTGATTTTTTTTTTTATTTTATCATGTGCCATAAAGCAGTAGGCCTTTAGGCTCGTGTTAACAGAGAGGGATGGCAGCAAAGCATGAAGTAAGAGCAGTAAAATTTTACAACGATATAAAAAGCATCTTCATGTTTACATGTAAAAGATATTCTTGGCATCTTTCTATTTCCTGATTAGGCTCAGTGGCGTACACAGGGGCGGGGGGGGGGAGTTGACCACACCCTCACTGATGCCAATATTTTTAGTTTCTTAAAATAAGGAAATTTTTGACACAATATTTACCTCAAATGGTAACATATGTGGCACCAGATTGCATGTAAGGACACCTAGTTTTTAAAAAACCCATCCCTAGGCTGGCGATTTCACAACATACTGAACAACCTAAATAACCCTCATCCTCTGAAAATATGTCAAGTCTTCGCAAAACAGGTTGGGAAAAGCCTTACAGGGAGAGGTGTTCTTTTGCCCCCCCTTCCCACAAGTGGCCCTAGTTACGCCGCTGTGTGCCATATTGTACTCTACAGTAAGCATGTACACGATAAAAGCTTCGTTTTTAATGGCTTACACAAGCCTCATGCCCTCGTTTGAAATTTCTTCAAGTTAAATTGTGATGTGCACTTCTGTTTTTCCTCGATGTACATTTCCTCTTCAGGTCCATCCTTCCCTTTAAGGCAAATATTCTGTTTATATATTGCATCAGCGTTGCACTGCAGAATTCATCTTACTAAATAGTATTCAGTCTCCCCAAAAAAGTCTGGTAATAGGATTTCTTTTCAAACGCGTCTGGCATTAAAAGGGTTGTAAATGTGTTGGACAAAGAAAACTTTCCGCCGTACTCATAAACATAGTCTGCACGCGTCAGCCCAACTAATTTCGTCCGATCGACGCTTTATTACTGAAGTAAAAGGGTGTGTATAAAGTGAAGTTTTCCAGTATTCTACATTACAAGGTCTACGAGTTCACGACTCTCGGGATCGCCCTTTTACCTGCAGTACTGACTGTCCTAAAAGCCTGTCCTTCAAACCGTAACATTCTTATGTCTAAGTTAGTTATGTCACGTTACCAACTCCATTGCCAAGATCATTGGAAATGTAAGAAGCTCTAACACGCAACTCTGTGGAAAAGATTGTTATCTACCATTGTGTCTTCAGACTCATTGCTTCACCTGAGTTGTAAACCCATAATCAAAGCTATGAAAGTAAAAGCTGACAACTTGTAGTGAGGAGGCTGATTCATCATGTTTGGGCAAACTCAGAATTTAACGATTTCTGCTTTGTGAAACGCCTAGAATAGACCTTACAATAATCTAGTATAGATAGTCTGTCACTGAATGCAATTTAGTATCTCTTTTGGCACAGGCCAACCGAAGCTAATAGGCAAAAAGGGTACTAACACGTTACACCTGTCAGTAAAACACTTTTAGTATAGTATTTTCCTAGATTTAGAGATCTTAGAATATCACTTAAAATTTACAATACGACAACAAACTTTTTGTTGGATTGAGCGTACATATGAAAGCGTAGCTACAACATCTAACTTGCTCATACTTTACGTCATAAAGAGTATAACTTCTTTTCACACATGTGCTAAGGTGTTGTCATATTACATTTTTCCACTATGAAGATTGTGCATACTTGATAATGAAAATGGGGCTTATTTGATTTAAAAATAATTTATCGAAACAATCCGTCAAATGACACATGACGCTGATAAATATCTGTCAAAACGATGCCTCGTCTTATTAATTAGAATGACTCATATATATTACGAGTTAATATGCAACCTTTTGTTAGACGTTAGTAACCTTTACAAAACAATTTTGTATTAAACCTGGCAGATATAACAATGTTACAAGAATTAAATATTTTCAAAGTCAAATTCTTGAGCCCATCTGATGGCATTTTATCACCACAGTTAAAAGAAAACAAGACTTCATAGAAAGGGCAGTATCATACTCATAACTTAAATTTGACGTTTCCAGTACTTACTTTTGAACGACAACTCTTAATTCTTATTAACGATGAAAATACTTCAGTGTGCGTTCGACTTGAGCAGAAGTTAAATAATGAAACTCGATAGGTGTAGCAGCTTCTGTCAACAACAGAATTAACTTTTGTTCATTTAGATGGCAGTCACATAGTTTGCATGTGAATGAAACGTGGGCTATCCACGTGGTTTTCTGAGAACAATTATAAATACAACTAAAATTCCCATACGGTGGGCAGACAGCAAAATGTGTGGGCTACTGAGCACAGTCGAAGATTACCTATCCTTCAATTAGACACTGAGACAATCAGACGGTACTTAAATATTTATAGTGCGAAAATGGGAAGGCCACGCCTTCCCTGACGCGGGATGGAGTTCTGAAGATTCACTAGGTGTAGCAGTTTTTGTCAACAATAGAATTAACTTTTGATCATATACATTGCAGATGGCAGTCACATGGTTTGCATACGAATGACACGTGGGTTGTCCACGTGGTTTTCTGAGAACAATTATAAATAAATTTAAAATTCGCATTTGGTGGGCAG
>WURT03018198.1:0-15976 GCA_009936505.3 Holothuria glaberrima | reverse complement strand
TCGGTAAAGGTGGAAAACCAGTTATTTATATATATATATATATATATATATATGTATATAATTTTCAAATGAATGTTCACATTTACTTCATGTTTTATATGTTGAAAACGAATTTTAGCTTCATCCATCCCTTTAAAATGCAACATTATGCCGTAGATAGAACGACTCTGTGAAAACCAGGCCGGTAGTCAAACCCACGTGCGCCGCATACATTGCAGACAAATCATATCTTCGTTTAAGTTAATATGCGACAATTTTTAGGAGAGCACCCTGTTCAGATCTCCATGAAACTGTCACTTTTTCAATGAACTTAACATACGAAGATTCGCTTGAAACGCTAAAAGTGTGACCTTTCGACATAAATACTTCTTTGATGCGCAAATGTAGATCTATTTCATACTCTTTTTAAATAACTTTCTCGCTCTGGGTGGAGTGTTGAAGTAATAACCTGGTATAGGGTAAAGGGCTACAAAATTCGATGCGACGTTATCTTACAGGAATTTAAACATTTTTAGTTTAATGTTCAAGCTTGACAAGAACATTTCGATCAAGCTTTGACTCTCACAAATGGATAGAGCACGTCTGTCCAAAGTTTCATCTAAAAATATATTCATCTATTCAAAATGTTATACCCAGGTTTATTTTCTATGTATTTGCCTTCTTTCGGAGTTCATAGTTTAATGATTACATTTTATACATAAACTGATAAAGTACACTCTAAAAACGTCCTGTTCAAAATTGAACCGATTCCTGTCAATGATGGGCACTGAAGAGAAATCTGTTCAGATTTATGACTAGATTCGGTTCATTTTGAACAGAAAAGGATTAATTTTGAACCGAAACTAGTCACATATTTGAAAAGTTTTCTCTTCAGTGCCCATTTGTCAGACTGATAGGTATCAATTCAAATTTGAACCGGTCGTTTTTAGAGTTTAAACAATTGAATGGTCTCATTGGTGGACTATAATTTTAAAAGCACATTCGGCGTTCGGCCTAAGTGTGTGGGGTATCCCCAACCCTCTGGGCCTTTGGAATTGCCTCAAGACTGAATTTACACTATTGCAAGGTGGACGTTGGCTATAGGGAGAAGAAAAAAGGAAATGAGATCGAGTTCTATCTGCCTGTATGTCTTCCTTCCTCTGGACCCTAGTCTTAGCCTGAACGTAAGTACAATAAAGGGATGGATTAGTGCCACCATCATTCTGAGGAAGGGGGACGGGGAACTTTCAACTACCACCAATTGTTGTAATAATTATCTTATTCAATGGGCCTCTAAGATGTTATGACATCCTACTTTAGCTTGGATACCTCTACAACGTATTTCTTCCCCCTAGCCAGCGAGCTAGGTGCCTTCCATTTCCCCGCCCTAAGGAAATCTGTCGATTCCCAGCGCACGGCACATTCAGCCTCTTTAACCATATTTTACAATAGTTGAAGGTGAAGTTATCAAATGCCCTATTAATTATCTCACTAGCTAGGAAACCCAAGAGGTTATTTTGCTATATAAATATTTAATTCACAAAAACGCCACGTGATTTTAAGAGAACTGTATACCAATAAAAATGACCGGGTGTGCAAATTCAAACTGGCTTGACAGCAATAATACTTTAATTAGCGAAATAAAGAATATGAAAGAAATACATTTGATGTATGCGGCTATATTTGAAGGGCATGACAGCAAACAGCGCATGAATATTTAAATATGATAATGTGTGTTTATAGGTAAAGAGTTAATGCCATAAATCATACACACGACACGTGTTTGCAACAGGGAAGAAAAGGCAAGATACAGGTTTGCTGTTAAATATTTTATTATTATCATTATATTTGTTCACATAGTACGTGCGATATTACAGCGTTCAGGCAGGGCGGATGTGCAAAATTGAGGTAGTAGATAAATTTATGGCTTCAATTGTTCACGGTATATTGGGTGTTGCATCATGTCACACGCTCGCTTCCTGACTGGTGATGAAATTTCAGGGTCGTGGCTTCCTTTTGGAAATAGATAAAACAATTGACGCTGTCATAAACTGTAAAAAATGTAATGAAAGGCGTGGTGAGTTGATCTTTCATCCCCTAATTAAAATCCGGGATTATTTATCCGGTTTTCTTGATTGCAGCAAAACGTCCACTGTCCTCGCAGCACGGAGATGCTTTATTTTTCGAGTGAAAATGTAATTTAACGATGAAAGGAAAATCAATGTTTACGATTAAAAATTGCCTTTTCACGAGCTAGAGTAGGTGAAAGGTTGGTTACGAGTGTTTTCAGTTCAGCTTCTTTAAGTATAGACCTTATGCATTGACGTCTCGCGACGTCATTTTGGACGGTAAACAAAGAACAGCACTACACGCACGACAAAGACTTCGCTCGCTCTTAGTGGATAGGGTATACGCGCGTATCAAACCGGAACACAAATCAGCTGTCTGTATTTGTTTGTGTAGGTTGCAATGCTACACGCTTACTTCTATTGGAGTTAGTTAGATCAGATTTAACGACACATCAACACGAACTTGTGTTACACAGTGTCAACTTGTTAAAAAAAGTAAAGTTTAAATACGGTTTCAAATACGGTTCAAGTTTCAAGTTCGGTTTCAAAAACACTTCAAATACGGTGCAAGTCCTTCCCTTTAGTCGCCTCTTACCACAAGCGGGAAACACCGTGGGCGTATTTTACAACCCCCAGCCCACAGGGGGCTACCTCTATTGGAGGGCACACTTTCTGTTCTGTGACGTCATATGCATATGGTCTATAACGTGTGTCAAAATGACCTCTCGGGATTGAAAAAGTCTTTGAGCAAAGAGACCCTCGAGAGAGGCTGGTGTAGGGTCTACCCTCTCCTAGCTGCCTAGTCTAAGCAAAGTACAAGATACATCCATCCAGTGGCCGATACATGGCGGGGGGATACTGCAGGTGCAATTAAGCCGTGCACATTGCAATTCGCAGGTATTTCTACTAGTTTGCATGTAATAGGAGTACAAAGGTCAACATGTGACCAAAAAGGGCCTGTAGGAGAGCCAAGCCGATTCCTATGTTCCCAGTGCACTACTGTGAACCTTATACCTATAATTCTATTTTACTTTTTCACTGTTACATCAACTTAAATTTTCAGACACTGATTTGTTTTACTCGGAGGGCTGGTTTAGTCACATATTTCTTGGCATGATGCTACAAACGGCTTATGTTTGTTGTTTACAGATGTTATTTTTTGATGACTTTCCCTGAGAGACTCAAGCGCAGGCGACCGGCTTGTATTTTTATCACATAACCGGAAGCACTTGCACCCATAGATCAATTTTTCACCGATTGCTTAATAGCTCACAATGTGCTCTTTCGAGTTCCCTAGGTGCTTTCCCAGATGACGGAGGGAGATAAATTTACCCAAGTTTGTGAAATGCAATCACTTCCTCGCAGATTTTCATTAAAGGTGCCGTTTAATATCGGTTTTCTTGGAAAATACATCAGTATTAAATTATACAAGACGTCATTCGCTAGTGAGAGAGACTAGCAGGTTTAGTTGCTGAATGTCTGTACAAAAATAATCTACAGAGGCTAAAATGTGCCCGTATGAAATGTTTAAAGAGAGAGAGAGAGAGAGGGGGGGGGGGACAATTTAGCACCAAGAATGGCAACCGTATGAATGGAAGATCAGTTTAATTATGTAGAGGAATGTTAAGAAAATGTGATAATAAACCGCCCTTCGTGCAGAACCTGCTGAGTATCTGAGTATAGAGTAGGTCTAAGCAACTCCCTTGTCTAAGGCTGCTATGAGCATGAGTGCCAAGAAGGTATATAAGAAGATCCAATTCGGCAGTAAACGCTGACTATGACGTGTTGGATCAGTATAGTGATCCTCTCTTCTGTATGAGATACCATCACATTCCTACTCCACCCACCCAACTTTTCTCAATAAATAGCGAAATAGCGTTTGTTCAAAGAATTGACTTTGAGGTTTCCTTATAAAGCTTCCTAAGGCTGCACGGCATATTCCTTTCAGAGTCCGCTCCGCGGAGTATTGTAAAACAAGCAAATTTGGTCATTTAACTGGTCCACAGAGGGCGCTTCAGTTCGGGACCTACCGAATTTGAAGTTTTGGAAACTGGTTTTGATGGCAAACCCCTGCTGCCTTTTCAATGGTATAGACTTAAAACTGGTCTAAAAGCTTCGAGTCGTAGTCGTAGACCCAAGCACACTTCACGACTGTTAGCAACGCGATGGTCACGGCTGTCGAGTTGGGTTGCTTCAAGCAAAGTCCTGGAGTGTGCAGCTAGCTTTAACCGCACAGTCTCACAAACCCGGCATCCAATATTCCCTAGACACACCAGTGATCACATCTTTCTCATGATGTCTAAAGCCGTGCAACTTGTCGCACAACTTGTACGCTATTTGGCTTGGCGTGATTGTTTACGTAGACGTCATAAAAATGGGAACGCTGATTGGTGGAAAGTTTTCTATGTGTTTGGAGTCAAATATCCAACTACTTGAACAACGAGCAGGCTGTTTTGTTATCAGTCGTGTAGTAGAATCAAGCTAATGTCTCTTCCGTGCCACATATCGGCGCACGTTTCATATCTTGAAGCTCCCCTCAACCGTGCGGCGCCTACTATATGACATCTACATAACTTTTTTGGCAACAGCTTATGGTAGTTCAGACATAAAAAACTTTGTCGGCTGTAAAGAATTTGTTTTCCTACGCCTGTCAGACGCCTTTTGACAGACAAGGGGTCGAGCAGTGTATCAGTTAAGTTTCTATTTCTTCGGGGTCGTGGCTCTTCGAAACAGGATGGGTTCAGCTGCTCGAGGGACGTCACACCAAACAGTTTAAGAAGTACTCGTACTGAGTAGGCTTGTACACCGGACCATCGATTGCTTCTGAGTGTGTTTCGAACCGAAATTTGTGCTCCAAATCGAACTTCATAACTGCCCATGGAATTTCTTCCTAAAACAAATTTGTGTAGGCATCCCCAACTTAGTCGAGGAACCATAACTTCTCTGCAGGTCGTACCCCAAGTAAAAGCCATAAATAATCATTAGCTAATGATGAATGAAGTCTTCTTTTTAGTCAGAAAAGATATACTTCTTTTAATTGTTCACAACATAGGCCTAATGCGTACTATAAGAGTACATTAAATCGTATAAACAGACCCAAGAAAAGCTCTTTAAAATAGGAAATAAAGCTTAACAGAACCTTACCACGCACTTGACCCGTTGGAAACGCTGTGGCAGGTGTTTATGGCAACTTCTTTATCCATCCTTCTTCCACCTCCTCCCCCTTTCCTCTCTCCACTCCCTACCCCCTTCAACCCTGCTTAAATTAAAACATTTGCAGAAAAACAAGAATAAACTTATCAGGTTTTACCCTCATTCGACTTTTTAATGACAGGACACCATTAGAAAATTAAACGCTGTGGACCCTTATAGCTTGCAGGGCTGTAGCCGAGTCCACCTAACCGAATTCCGGGCCAATTCCGATTCCAGTGGCCACCATTCCGGGCCAATTCCCAGTCCAGTACCCTCCGATTCCGAGCCAATTCCGATTCCAGGTTTTCCAATTCCGGGCCAATTCCGAGTCCGGCCATTTACAATGTACAGATGTAGTGACTCGTACAAAGGCTTTTTCTACTATTTACAATTACACTTATGAAGAAAACGAGAACTTTTCAGGAGTCGATTTCACACTAGGGCTGACTTGTGATTTAGTTGACTGTATGTAACTTTTTACACGTTAAATTGTGCATCAATAATTATGTTGCCTAAGTAACATTAATGAATCTTTCATTTCTGTGGAATCGACTGGAGTCGGCTCCGAGTCAGAGACCAGCTGAGACCATTCCGAGTCAATTTCGATTCCGTGACCTTCCATTCCGGGCCAGTCCCGAGTCCGGCGAAAAACAGACTCGAGTCCGGAATCGAGTACGAGTCAGGACTCGGATGTTACAGCCCTACCACTTCCTCGAGCCCCGCCCGTGGTTTGACGTCCACGCCCCCACATCCTATTGCATCATTTTAAATTTGTTTTGACATATCTACTACACGGATTAAATTAATGTAAGTTGCCCTTCAAGGTCTCCGTAATATAAAGTTTTCTTTTAATTTGTGTCAAATCAATTGACGTACTTTTGTGATTTGGTCGGAAATTTAAGCCATGGAAGTCAATATCACGAAAAGATCCAAACACACGTTCAATGTCGTGCGAACGACACCACACAACAGTAGAATTTGCGTATCTTATCCTCTACACAGTCCTGCGTTTATTTTGCGGGAGGATGGTTTCTTCCGATAGGAAGTGAATAATTTATTGTGCTCTGTGATTGAAAGCGAGCAATTCTCCACCTCCAGCTTGATATTCTAGTGAAGAAGTGACGGCGATAAGGACAATATAGTGTGAAATTAATAGTCAGTATGTGGCTAAGCCCGTAGTAAGACGAAAAATATCCTGCTGGTACTTCGACGTGTTGATCGAAAAACAACTCAAAGCGGTTTGATTGAGGTCAAAGGTGTGTACGTTTGTGACGTCATCTGACGTCATTTAGGTTAACATAATGGTTAATAATGGATCCGGTTCAGGAAGAATATTTCTCTTGCATTCCTGTTTTTAAGTTTTTTTTTGGAATAATTGCTTACTAGTTCCAGTTATCGCGAGGCTTTTGTGATTATGATTAGGATTATGATATGAGTAATAATGTGAATGACTGAAACTTCTAGAAAAAGGTAATCGAATTGATGACTTATCGACATGTTACACAGGTAATACAATAAACTACTGAAAAATGTTTGTGGGCATAGCTTTTTCTGGGGGAGAGATATGGTCTGGGTATATCACCGTGGATATTTGAGTCCGTTTTGTGCGATCGCCTCCCTTAGGAGACAAGGCAAGTGTCACCGTATCTTACTCAAGTTTGAGATTTTTGAAGAATTATGGGTCCTTATGGATGCAAACTGATGAGATATCTTTCAACTAAGCCTACCGACAGAAAAAAATGTGCATGGTCCCGTGGGAAGGGGCTGGGTTAGTCTGTCTACGTTCTGAGTGGGTTCCTAAGGATTTCATTATCAGCCACTGACAGGGCCCTTATTGGTTAGCTCTGCAGCAGGGGAAATCGCATAGGCCTTGCTCCCCTAGATTTTGATCCTCGTAACAATTTGCTTTGCTACCGTACCGAAGAGTGATCAGAACAACACACAACGAAGAGCAATGAGACAACACCATCAGTGACGGATATAGGGGCAACAGCCCCACCCTTATTGGCAACCATAAAGAAAGAAACACGACCCGTAAATGTTTCGAAGTAGTAACTTTTTCAAATAAAGCAATGTGTAGAAGGCACGCCTCTATCCTGAAAAATTGTTTGGAGCGTTTTTTCTTTTCCTACCTCTCACCCTGGCCAACCGTTCGGTCCTCCCCCCCCCCCATTTAAAAACGAAATCCTGGATACGCCACTGACCAGCCTTCCCTACCTTGGAGAAATCTCGAAAAAATCTCGACCTTTTCATCAAGTACCATTTCCCCCATCTTGGAGCAATATTTAATATTTCACTCTGGGTTTTCCGCCCGCCGAATTCTATACTTCAATAGGTAACATTTTCATCATTCTGTAAATATCACGTCAGCATGAAGTCTAATATTTGATCTTAAAACTGTCAAAATGTCAGTAGTCACTTGCCTCATAATTAACAGTTCCATTAAAACCTTACCTATTTGTCAAATTTAAGGTTTCCTTGCTTGTTATTTATTATTAAAGCTGCTAGATTATAGGCTTGAAGATCCGAGAGTTGCCTTCCTCCTATCCTTAAAAGCAGCTGCATGGGATTTGTCGGCATCAAAGGTTTCAATGAAAGACAGAGATAGGTTCATGAAGTGTTTTAAACGTCATGAATCTACAAAAAAAATATAACTTGCCTCGGCACAACTTAAAACTCCTTTTAAGCCAAACTGGCGGATCTTTTATGACCTTTAGAATATTCTTAAATCAAAGCCAGTAAATGTTTCATCATTTTAAACGTTTTAAAGTTGAGAGATGTTACAAGGGAGTGGGACTTCTCTCGATTAAGGGCTGAGGCCCTTTTTTGGTGAAAGTTTAGTGATTTTTGCATCACAAGTTTGCACTCACAGCCCCTCCCAGGATATTTATTTATTTATAATATTAAAAGCAGCAAATGGTCTTCCCGAGAGGGGCTGTAGCGCCAGTCTTTTAGGCCTATGAAAGGTACTCCAACTGGCTCTAATCTTACATTTTTTAAATTACTACCTTTATTTTTTCTTTCATTTGGGAGGGGGTGGTCTGAGAAAGGGGGCCCATGGAGACACTAATGTAAATATGGTGTCGTAAGCCTGCTATGGTCAGCACACACAGTTTTAAGGAGTTTGAATCAGTTCAGCAAAACACACGAAACCAACGATTGAACACACGTTATGATACCCTCTCGACAATTGACGGGCCAGCAAGAATAGAAAAGTACACTGTTAAAAAATTCTGTAAATTTACAGAACCAAAAAATAAAGAAATACACAGAGAAAACGGAAAAGTGCTGTCAATTTGTTTCCAAAATTGACAGCACTTTTTCCGTTTCCTCTTTGTATATCTTTATTTTTTGTTCTGTAATTCTACAACAGTCTGCAGACATTTTTTACAGTGATAGAACATCACTATAAACAGTGCAGTGATCATTATCTAAAGACACCGGAAATAATTTCCTTTCCTATAGTTGTAATATTGGCCAGATAATTTGTACTCAGGGGTCATGGATGACATCGTGGCAGCGCATAGGTTGACTGCTTCAGAATAGATCATATGGGCACTGGTAAATGCTCACGTGGTTACAAAGGGTCGCAAGCAAATTGAGGTTTAAACCATACACGAAGAGAAGGGAAATCGATAAACAATCTCTTGTTGCATTTTGAAAGGCCCATTTAGTTGCTGCCCTGCTTGCCTACGTATGGCTGTATGGCACATTCCTTGTTCAGTTTGGGAAGCTTAGGAGCTGAGTAAACAGAGTCCGATCCCGGCGCGGGGTACTGCACTGCAGGCGTTCACTAGTTAGTATGGAAGTTAAAGACAGATTCTCGTCACCCTAAGTATGACTTTTACTTGGGGTAAGAGAAAGTCTCAATTGGTGACTGCTACATGATTCTCATCAGAGTTTCAAATTTCAAAAGATGCAGAGTAGTTCATGTTACCCAGCATCTAAAGAGAGTGTTCTGATTACATATTAGGGGTTTGTGTGTTCACTCCGATATCCCTGCACTAGGTTTGCGTCTGCACACCTACCATGACCGGGAATATCACCAAAGAAGATTTATCTTATCCGAATCCCAGGAATAAATGATTTACAATGATGTGACTGATAAAGATGAAGTTGAATGAGATCCTTATGATTTTACACCTGCGGGTATTCCCCCATTTACCTTGTAAACCTTCCGGGAAAAATTGATGGAGAAAGGTGTGTGCGATGGGTATGGAGGGCCAAGTCTTGTCACTGAAAAGAAGTAAGAAATTGAATGGGACAGTTGTTAATCAAGTCTTATTCTTGATTACAGTAACTTTAGACTGTCGTGAAGGCTGGACATGCATTGTTACGGCTTTTCGGATTCACGTGATGAGCTCCGCGCGCGTGCTGGTCTGCTAGATGCCCATACCACTGAGTTGCAACAGATACACTGCTCTTTCCATAGGACTAGCAAGTGGATGGATACCACAGAGGAGACGATGGCGGGATTCTGAGTGCCAGTTTTCCTCTTTATTGCCATGTTTTTATTTGATTTTCCACAATTGTCACCCAAATATGTTAAGACTCCTATTTAATTTACGCTATCCGTTGAGGAGGAAGCTGTTCTTAGCTGGCAGTTGAACGTTTTAGACCGCCGTCTTGGGGGAGAGGTCAAAGGGGGACCTTTGGAAAGAAACTGAACAGTAACTGAAAAATATTACCATCGAAAAGTTTGATATATTTCACACATGGGGACAAATATCCTTGAAGGGAGAAGGGGGTGGGAGCATACCTCAGTCCCCGTATTCTTGACTGTGGGTTAAAACCCCCAACCTCGCTTCCGCTTCCTCCGGCCATGCCGAGATTGAAGTTATAGGAGAAAGCATCAAAATTTTCAAATGTGATTTGTTTAAACGTAAATTGTAAAGCATGAGTGGTTCTAAAGTAAAATATAACACTAATGTGACTGACGTCATAAAGAATAAAACCTGTTGCTTCCTAATATTTCTTTAAAGAGAACATTAAGTCTAAAATTTGTAATATATATATATATATATATATCAAGGCTTGAAAAATGAATCCAAATGGCGCAACTCCCATCTTCACAGGACATTTCTGAGCAGAAATAAAAATTTTGAAGTTTAAAAATGTTGAAGTTTTTTCAATCAGTTTGAAATGGCATAGATTGCACAATAATGTCATGTTGTCATTCATGTACTACTTAAATCGCCTCCTTTGTTTTTCTTTGTTCTTTATCAATTGCCCCTGTCAGGTCAGGTCTGTACCTTGTGTCAAAATGTCTTATTGTTATCGGGTGACTTGACTAGATACAAGACCTCTCCATACAACATGGTATGCAAGAAATCGTAAACTTTCAAGGTCATATAATCATATGAATTTATAAGGAATTAGAAACAGGTATAAATGTGAGTTTACAAGAAGGACATCACAAATTATTGCGAAAACGGATATTTCAAATGAACAAATTTCAACATTTTATTTCTCAGCAACTGAGAAAGCCATGAAAATGGGGTTGGATGAATGATATTCATTTTCCAACATCTAAAATATTTATTCTTGAAAGACTAGACTTTATAGGTACACTTTAAATCTTACTTTATTCCATTTTGTGACAAATATACTCAGATACACCTTCAGATGCAAACCTGTAAAAACGATGGTGTTTAGATACCGGTGATTGGTCTACATCAAACCCACGTCATTCCCAAACATCCCTGACCAGCAAAATATATTTTTTTTGTAAAGATAGGTTGTACATCACAGCTGAAAAACGATTTTTCTAAACAATTGTCACTTATTTACCTCTTCTACGACATTTCACGACATCTCTTAAATTATTTTTCTATGCCAAGTATACTTTACCTGTTAACTCACCAGTTCTGCGAGAGAAAACAACACATGCCCCTTGGAACAACAGACGATCAGGCAGTAGAAACGGGTGTGACGTCATAAGCTTACCCTTGGTTATCGTAATACCCCCTAATTAGTTGACGTACGCCTCGCCATCTTTTGACGTCTATGGTAATCAATAAAGACTTTTTTACTGTCAAGTATCGAACACAAATCCGAGCAGTGTTCAAACTCTTCTCAACCCCTGCTGTTTGCATTTGGTCAATTTAAAGGTGTAGTGTCAAGTACGTTACTACGAACCTGTCCATACTGTGTTTAGTGGCCATATTGGGTCCTCAGGATTGGTACATCACTTCTATCCGTGTGTCCGTCTGTCAAGAACATATATTTTCGTTTGGTGAGATACCCTCTTAGAAGGGTACCAACATTTACGCCGAACTCATACCAGGGAGGTGCTAGCAACTCCCTGCTCATACCAACAGTATTGCTTAACACTTCGCTCTTAGCGAATGTTAGCAAACTGCTTTATCCCGATAAATTTTGTGATCCAGCAGAAAAATTTTAACTGGCACTAGAAAAAATTTCGGCAGGCCTTCTCTAGATTGCTTTTACGATTTCCTACAAGAAAAACTTCGTTTGTTTATGTGCACCATTTACAATATTTTAGAAAACTTTAGCTTCACCTCTGATGCCTATCCCCTATAAGAGTAGGGCAAAGACTACCAAACAGCTAAACGTTCTCTCGAAGTTTCTTGCGCACGAACCTAGTATACTCGGGAGAGGACCGGTAGTGGTTGTTATAGGGAGGGGTCGCGGGGAAGTAAGAATTTTGGCTTCCACGTGGTCACCTTTCAACCATACGAAAATTGAAAATGAAAATATTTTCGGAAAATCTTCAGCAAGCAACACGTGTTATTTACACACTTATTATGCTGTCAGTTAAAAAAGCTTCTTATTCTAATCAACACGCGGAGCCCCCCCCCCCCACCTAGGCTCTTCCCCTCCCCCAGGAGAAACAAAATGTGGGCACTGTTTCATAAAGAGTTACGCTTGATATAGACTTAGACTTCAATGAGACTTTTGCATTACAGATAAAACTTCTTTATGAATTATGCCAGACCCTGGTGACATTAATGTCACTTAAGAGCATGACATCAAGACTGTGTGCGAAGTGAATATGTCGGTGACGGTTATTTCGTTTTTGTTAACCGGTTTCTCGTAATCGGTTGTTCAAAGTAATTTCACTGTCTGCTCAGGATATGGAAGATCCATGTTCTTATCATACATAACAGTATACCATCTCAGAACAGTAGAGAAAAAAAAGTTCCTGAGTTTTACACAAAATTAATGTAGAATTTGCCTTTATTTTGTGTAATTGCTCAAGTAATGGATAACTTCTACTTTATTTATGTGTAAACTAACTTTATTGCACAAGACGTGTAAAATATTTTCAGAAATTTTGTGCAAATTTTTACTTAAAAAAATTTTGTATTTCTTATTTTACATTAACTTTGAATCGTATTTCTGTGAGTTTCCAGGCAAAATGAAACACAAGTGAATTTTTTGAGAAACTTGTCAAGATTGGTAAGTAACCGTCCCTCGTGCAATTAACGGCTTTTAGTTTTTTAAAAAATGTAAATGATAAAAACCGGAACCGAATGTAACCGGTATATTCTGACACCAGGTAGCAGCCCAACCTTCGAGGGAATTTGTACTTGCACATAAAGTGCAATTCAACTCACGTACTAAGATTTAAAACAAAGAAAAGTCAGTAGAGTCCCTTTAAACTTCCGTTCTACCTTAGAGCCTAAATATCGATTATGAAATTGCTGCAAATGAGAAATGTGACGTTTGAAGAACAATTGTGATTACACTTATAAAAAAATCAATATAATACTGTCTTTTCTGTACTGAAGCGGAAACCACTAGCCTGCTGGCAGGCTAATGTTATTTACAAAAACGGTCAGGTAAGGTTAGTCTAAGTCCTGAAGCGGTTTGTTTCTCAAATCTTCCTCTCATCAGGGCAGTAAACGTTTTGACCAAACCTTGAAGACTTTAAAGGGAAGTTGCCCTCATTACTATTTGAGCTTGCATACCCAGATATGCTGGTTATTAGGAATGGATATTTTTGATCACGTGATAAGTTTTATAAGGTTTTGTTTTAATATATGCAAGATCAATTCTTAAGTTAAGAAAACCCCGGAAAATAGGGATTCCTAGAAATTGCACAGTATAAAAATCACACATGGTTCTAGCCTTTAGCACGTCTCATCATATCTCGCCCCCTGAAAAACATCTTTCCACGTTAGTCCACTCGAAGGTATCCTCTCCGTTCAACAATTTGTGTGGATTTAAGCTTGCTGTGGTTTACAAGAATTGTGTTGTGATGCCTCTCTAAAGCATGGAAGAACTATCTCAGAAGATTTTCACAGATAGTAAAGAAGAGAATGCTAGGAGATTCGGTAGCTTCTGGCCTTCATCTAATTAGCTGATGCTTCACATTAAGTTTGGGGCCAATGTACATGTCGTCACTCGTCGGATCATCCGTACGCCACTGATTACATCACACTTCAAGAATATAACATTACTTCATTAAAACTCTGTGAGCTTATTCAAACCAGGGAGTCTGCTGCAACTCCCTGCTCAAACAGATGCCAGTCCCTATTAATCGGCAACGTTTGTGTGGCTGTATCCGAGTCCACCCAACCCGATTCCAAGTCATTTCCGATTCCAGTGACCGCCACCACTGCCAGACCATTCCGCGTCCGTATTTGACAATGAAGTGTATGATACAAATGGTTTTTAGACTATTTTTAAATATAATTACAATTAAATAAAAACAGGCCTTTTTAGGTGTCAGTTTCATTGTCTAGCCCACATTGTAGTGTAGTTACCTGTGAGTGGTCATTCGTGTATTAAACTGTGCACAATTAACAATTAAGCAACATAATGGCAGCTATTCTGATTCCGGGACATCCCATTCCGGGCCAGTTACGAGTCCAGTAGCCTATAGAAACGGACGAGTCCGGAATGGAGTGCGAGTGAGGAATCGGGTGTTACAGTCCTGGAGTTTTGCATGCAATACTTTTCAGGGATCAACTGAAAAGAATTTGCATCGTAGGGAAAAAAACCTAAAAGGACCATTCCAGAGCCCACGTGGACTCCTCAAGCCACTTGTATAGCATTAGTTACCCTTAGGAAGTTAGGAGACAAATTTCCTGGCGCAGTCTTATTGAAAGAGGGCCTCTTCGGAACTGACTTGTCACTATGTTTTGCTGTGTAAATTAGATTGACAATCGGTGCGGTAACTATACAAATTCCAGTAGTAGCGTCATCAGCGCTCAAAAGCGGGATACGTTTTACTTCAGCGAGATCAGAAATTGTCCCCAATTTGGACTGGTAAGAGGCACCGAGACACCGAAACTCGGCGGAGACCACCGGGATATAAAACCGAGAATGTGTGACTGGTACACCTGTACACGGTAACGCCGGTTTCCATCCTAGACATCAGGAGGCTCGGATGCAACGATATCGTACGTTTGGTTTACTGTTAATAGTTTTATCCATGAGCAATAACCAGTTAATATCTCATCTTAACTGATCTTTGAAGTTAAACACAATCCAAAGTTGTTCTAAATGGCAGAGTTATTTTACAACGTGACATGAAATTAAAATTTAAAAGACCAATTAAGTTTCTTTAAAATTTGTCAGAGTCATACAGTAACTGCCATACCAAACCGCATTTCTAATATAAAAAAAAACAAGCTGCAATGATTCAGAATGGAGCTTCATTGTTGCTTCGACACATCATATGATCAGAATCGTATTATACATGCTGACATGGTAGACTGTCTCTAAATTTTACAGCACATTTAAACTGACAAGAAAAAATTTCACTGCCACTTAAGTACCGGTATCTTTTTCCATCCTCGATCTCCTCTCGTGTTTTCTTTTATTATTTCAAGCATTTAATTACTATGGTCAATTCGTAAATTAAGGTGAGGAGAAGAAGGATGAAATATTTAAAACAATTAATAAATATTTAATATAAAATGTAAAGTTATTGTTTTGAACAAGTAATTTACTTGAGGAGAGAAATGCCCTCAGTTGCTGCTGACCTCACTATTTGGTCACAGAACGAAAACTTTTGTTGATATATTTATCTCTGCTCTTGAATTGTGGCCGAGAATCCTCTCTACAGCTTTTTCACGCATAGCAACTCTTCAAACGTGTGCATTTTTGGGTACTGAAGGAAGGAGGGATCACAGTGGAAGGCGTGTAACGTGGTCCCTCTAATTCTTTGGTTTCGGGGAACTCCCCTCACTTGTCTTCCTCCTTCGCATGTAATCAAAGAACGCCGACATTTTGCTGATGTTTATCAATGCGATAAGATTTAATAGCCATCGCTTGATACCACAGTGAATGCAGGTCTTGAACAAAATATGACATTACGGTTCATGCCCTCCTCCTAACATGCCAAATTTTGAACTGCGATTGACATATGTCATATTTATCTTTCGCTTTACGTGATAATGTTACAACTAACGTACCAATTTTTTATACCTTCTTTCAAACGGAGAGAAATGTGAAAGTTGACTCTTGAGAAAATATTGAAACTGTCAATCAAGCAAAGCTAACCATGTCAAAGAATTCCGTACGCATAATGTAGGATGTTGCTCTTTCGGTATTATACCCATCTTAAACTAATTGAAACGTTTTGCAACTTGCTTTTTAACCGCCTATACATTCAACATATTTATGACTCTGTAGAGGTGTTTCACCGACGTCACGTGATCGTTCGTCTCTTTAGTTTTAAAGGGTAAGAGTCCTTTGTGTCACAGTATAGTGTGTGGTTATGCGTGTGAGTGTGCACTGTAAATACGCTTTCTGCGCTTGTG